>PVKP010016203.1:0-16436 GCA_004027715.1 Plecturocebus donacophilus | reverse complement strand
AGAAGATGGATAATAAGAAACTTCTGTGAGCTAAAAGAACATGTTCTAACCCAATGCAAAGAAACTAAGAACCTTGAAAGAAGATTTAACAAAATGCTAATGAGAATGGACAACTTAGAGAAGAATATAAGTGAATTGATGGAGCTGAAAAACACAACACAAGAACTTCACAAAGCATGCACAAGTTTCAACAGCCAAATTGACAAAGCAGAAGAAAGGATATCAGAGGTCAAAGATAAACTCAATGAAATAAAATGAGAAGGCAAGATGACAGACAAAAGGGTAAAAAGGAATGAACAAAGTCTCCAAGAAATATGGGACTATGTGAAAAGACCTAATCTATGTTTGATAGGTGTACCTGAATGTGAAGAAGAGAATGAATCCAAGCTGGAAAATACTCTTCAGGATATTATTCAGGAAAACTTTCCCAACCTAGCAAGGCAGGCCAATATTCAAGTCCAGGAAATAGAGAGAACACCAAAAAGATATTCCTCAAGAAGAGCAACCCCAAGGCATATAATTGTCAGATTCACCAGTGTTGAAATGAAGGAGAAAATGCTAAGGGCAGCCAGAGAGAAAGGTCGGGTTACCCACAAAGGGAAGCCCATCAGACTCACAAGAGATCTCTCAGCAGAAACCCTACAAGCCAGAAGAGAGTGGGGGCCAACATTCAACATCCTTAAAGAAAAGAACTTTCAACCTAGAATTTCATATCCAGCCAAACTAAGCTTCATAAGTGAAGGAAAAATAAAATTTTTCGTGAACAAAGAAGTACTCAGAGATTACATCGCCACCAGGCCTGCTTTGCAAAAGCTTCTGAAAGAAGCACTACACATAGACAGGAACAACCAGTATCAGCCATTCCAAAAACATACCAAAAGGTAAAGAGCATCACCATAATGAAGAATCTACATCAACTAATGGGTAAAACAGCCAGCTAGCATTACCAGAAGCTACAATTTTCATCTCTGATAACGCAGACTTTAAAACAACAGAGAACATAAGAAACAAAGAGGGACACTACATGGTGGTGAAAGGATCAATGCAACAAGAAGAGCTAACGATCCTAAATATATAGGCACCCATTACAGGAGCACCCAGATACACAGGGCAAGTTCTTAGTGACTTACAAAGAGACTTAGACTCCCACACAATAACAGTGGGAGACTTTATCATTACACCAACAATATTAGACATATCAATGAGATAGAAAATTAACAAGGATATCCAGGACTTGAACTCAGACCTGGAACAACTAGACTTGACAAATATTTACAGAACTCTCCTCCCCAAATCCACAAAACATACACTTTCCTCAGTATCACATTATACCTATTTTAAAAGTGATCACATAATTGGAAGTAAATCACTTCTCAGCAATTGCATAGCATCTCAGAAGTTTAAATAAAATATTGGTTGGCTGCTTATTTGTTATTTTCATCCCCTATTCCTTCCTGTCTCCATTGTTAAGCACAATTATTGGCATAAAAGAGGTTTTTAAGACCCGTTTTTAGACTGCATTCTAGCCTGGGCAATAAAACAAGAATCCCATTCTCTCTCCCTCTTTCTTTCTCTCTTTCATTCTTTTTTTTCTTTCTTTTGCTGTTTCTTTCTTTCTTCTTTTCTCTCTTTTTCTAAAACAACAACAACAACAACAACAACAACAACAAAATAAATCCACAAAATGATTAATTAAAAATAAAAAAATTCAGTTGTAATCTTGTTGTACTGGCTTGGTGTTTACCTAGATATTGAATGTTTTTTACTTTCATTTCCATTTCCCCCAAATCTTAAAACAGGAAACGTAGTGCATATTGTTTATACTAGACAGGAGATTGTTTGTGAATTTTTTATTCTTTTTTAGATGAACTGGACTGAAAAGAGGAATACTGGGAGAAAATTATCCTTTATTGATTACCCTAAATCACATCCTCAAAATCTACTACAAGCATGCCTCTCCTTGTTTATTCTATTCTGGGGCCTGAGTCAAAGGGGAAGCCCCATTGAAACCATCCTCAGCCCCACAATGAGAGAAAAAGTGAGAAATATAAAGGCAGTTGGAAGAGATCACATCACTGGAACCATAAATGGGATTCTTCAGAAAAGTAAGGACTTCCATGACCAGGTATGACCATTCAGAATGCAATTGAACCAAAGTCTTCATACTACAAACTATGGAAAGGCATGAAAATCTGCAGCACACAAAAATAAATTGACCTGTATTTTGTAGGATGAAATTTAAATATGATATTCTGTTAACAATAACATCCAAAAGTAAAAAGCTCTGTCTGTTGCATCTTATATGGCACACAAAATTATGTGCCTTGATTACTCAAGTATTAATCAAATATTGGCATGAAGGACTGAAAGTGGCGTGTTTCTTCTCAAAAGCAGAGACTTATCAATTCAGGCCAGGCAAATGAAACCTAAGTTTGCAAATAGATCTAGAAAGAAAATTATTTCACAGACTCCTAAGGAATGAAATCACTATAAACAAGCAAATGTTATTTCCTGGAGAGAGAATAGAATAGAAAGAAATGAGAAAATAAATATTGTTCATTATTAATTTGCCATTTGGTTCAAGGAAAACACTCACAGGCAAAGTTACTTGTATCCTACCCTTAATATTTTTCTCATCACACGATATAATTTTAATATTTTTTTTTTTTCAAATCATGGTTCCTTCTTATCAAAAAAGCTTTTTTCAAGCCAATCAAGGTGGGAGACCAGAAGGTTGAAAAAGAGTTCATTATAACAACTCAAATGGAAGATATAATCCATTTCAAAGAGAAGAGACTATTTTCTATCAGCATTTGTAATAGGATTCATTATTTCACAATTTCTCTTCCGCCTTTCCTCTATTCCTAGCCTCCAATGCTCTGTAGTAGAAAACTTTGACCTTGCTGAGCAAAATAATAACACAACATATCTGCATCATCCGTGAGATTAATACCGCCCTCTGAAAGAAGCACCTCAACTGGCAAAATACAAGTAAAATACATGAACACATGAGGAACCCTTTGCCTCATTCACCTTCTTTCTAAATAATTCATCAGTTTAATGATAATGACATTCAAATATCGTAATTACAGCTGACTCTTTAAAAAATATCAATTCTGGGGCCAAAACTAGAGCAACCAGCCCCCACTGCTTTTCCCACCATTAGCTGTTAATGCCAAAATATGATCTTTATTCATTTCACTGCCATAATAGAAAACCAATGTAGATTTCCCATTTTTCATAAAATTTTCATCTGCACTGTTAGTTTCACTGATAGCAGAAGCCATAAAATTTCATTCAGTACATTTACTGCTACAGTCCAGTAACCCTATAGTAAGAGTGTGCTATTTTTATTGTGTATTTATTTAAAGGTTGAATATTCTGTTCCCTGGACTAGATATCTAACAGTTAATCTAGATTCCTAATACACTGAGTTGTCCTCTATTTTGGGGTTTATCATTTCCTTGAAAGTGTTTTTGTATTTTGGTCATTGTGAAAGAGATAATAGCAGAATATTGCAAACAAAAGCTTGCCTTTGGATAGGTGGTTCATTTATGCTCAGAATCAAACCACCGGGATATGGGCCTCACATGATACTGATGAGAAAGACTCCCTTTCCTCTCCCCTTACTCCATCTTATGTCTCTAAAAAAACAAATCTCAGCACATAGTGCAATGAAATGCAATTTAAGGGACTGTATTGGTCAGTCTGGCACTCTGCCGGGGGTGTTTGACTACTTAGACAATCCTGCAGAACTCAGCCACATTTCTCATTTATTACTTTGTCAGTACATGTTAGTAGTTTGACATAAATAGGTAAAATCTTTTTAGATTAGCATGAGGCAGAACATGCTTCAGGTCTACTAATAAAACCATTGCCATCTGGTGCTAGCTTATCTGTATTGTTATAGTACATGAAGTTTGCAAGATGAGAACACAAACTAGAGAAGAGATACATTGCACTTATTTTGCCAATATATGGGATGTATTTAAATGTATTGAGGGGCCTCCTCCATGGAATTCCTGGGCCATGGAACAACAGCAGTTGTGCCAGGGGTGACTCTACTATGAAAAAAAAAAATGAACATGTCAATTAAAGCCAAAGGAACCAAAAAAAAAAAGGATAGTAGATGAGACCATTATTCTTGTATTTGGGTTTTCTCCCTTAGAACTAGGGCATTGGTTGTACTAGGGTTAGCAAATGCCCAGGAAATTCATTGTTGTGTAAATATACTTGGGCCTCAGGAGTAACAGTTCCCCTGCTCAGTCCCAATTAAAGGCCACATAGAAGCTCCAGTTGCTGTAAATAGATAAACTAGCAACAAAACCTACAATAGCAAACAGGTCAGATAAATGATCTACACCATCCATAATACATTCTGCCTGTGTCTGTGACTTGTTAGAAGCCTAGAAGACAAGCCTGTCTCAATTTGGTCCCCTCATCTATAATACAGGCTGATAAGAGTACCTATGCCAGTTGCAGTTTTCTCTCGAAAGTTCAAAACATGGGGTTGATAAAAGCAAAGTGCACACTTTTAAAGGCACATGAGAGAGAGATTTAAATCACCCGAGATAGTCTGTATTTATTCATTCCATAGAGGTACAAAGGCTCTGTCTGAGTAGCATTAAAGAATAAAGGTTCAAAAGGAATATGTAAGAGTCCCCAGGAGACTGGAAACATAAGAATGCATTAAAATGAGATGGAGAATGTGTCCCAAAATAGCCAAATAATGACTGTTCATAGGTACTATCTTGTTAGCATCGATTGTAGAATATTTGAGGGCCTGGGAGAGTCAATGTATATGGTAAACAATCACCTCCTAAACTGAAATGTCAGAGATATGATACAGAATAATGAATATAAAATCTAGACAAAACTAATGACTAAATAAGATAAACAAAACAGATAAGCCATGAAGGGTGAGTGACTAACGATTGAGTTAGATATAATTCCGGTGAAAATCTGTCCATTTGAACAGCCTTTGCTGTGTGATGTGAACACAAGCTGACAGCTGAGCCCGGCATGTCTCCCTTTAGCTTCTGGAATATAAAAATCTGGGCTGTGGATTCTGAGATGCAGAAGCTGGGTACTCAGACAGTGGTGGGAAAAGCTTTTCCAGATTTTGAAGTTTCACAACCATTCCATTCATCATTTTCAGAGACGAAAGGTTATATCTTCTGCTTATTATGCACCTAGCACAGGGGTCTTGAATTCACAGATGTCCCCTAAAATGATTTTGAAACAGTTTTCTTTCCTCTTTTTTTTTTTTTGGTATGCAATTTTTTAAAGGATCCTAGAAGTCTTACTTGATATCTCTTTCAATTCTCCTTTATTTTGTGCACATTCCCTGTTTTTCTATTTTGAATTGATTTGTGAACCCCTTTTCGCAGCTAAATAAGTTAGCAGAGATGGGATGCTGATAGATTTTATTCGACTTTGGTCAATACTGTTTGCAAATAAAAGGAGCCAGTATGCTTTAATGGTACACTCCATCACAGACAAAGCTCTGCTTCCAGCCTCAGGTCATTCAGCAAGTCCTTATAACACTAAAAGGTTATTATTAGACAAACCTGAGATTTTGGCACAATTTGATCTCTACAGTATCCGTTTTTTGTTTTGGAGATCTCTTGTTGCTTTATGCCCCGATACTAAAACTTTCACTGGCTTCCTTTTTACCCCAAACATTCTTCCATTTTCACACCTAACCTAGACAGTTCTTTATTCAGCTGTTTTCAAAACTGAACTGCTGTGGGTCTTGTTTCATAAGCAGCTTCTTTTAAATAATTGTCACAGTGGAAAAGATCTCATATTAATTGAATGTTTGTAGATAATAAACACTGACTAACATCATTTTTCCCCCTATAAATGTTTGTCTCAGCAGGAATCTTTCCCTTATATTAAAAAAAAAAATCACATCTAATGGTGGGAATTTTAGACACAATGGCAGGCAAGTAGCAGGACTTTCTTTGGATCAGAGCTGCTTACCTGCACACGGTGTTGAGGAACACCTATTCTGCCTGCAGATAAGGATTTTTGTGATGATGTTTTTGTGAATACTATTTTTGAAGTAAAGGGGCCTAGGGGCTAAACATTTTTACTCAGCAGCCTTAGTAGAAGGAAACTTTATAATATTTAGACACTAAATTAAATATATCATTTATGATTATTTTAATTTGGCATTGTTCTAGCAACTTCATTAGCAAATACGGTTTTAAAATGTATCATGTTTGGATATAAAATTATCCCTAATTACTAGAGAAATAACTATCTTTTCTTGTTATTTGTGTGTACTCGCTGGGCACTATCCTTATAATAGGGGCCATTTAATTAGAACAGGTGGGGTAAAAATTGTTCTTGACTCTACCCGAACTGATCAATAACACCATGTTGAGCCTAGAAACCATTCAAGTGAGCCTCTTAGCCACTAGCCATCATTGAGGATGGCAGAATTCCCATACATTTCCTCCACACAGTCCAAGGTGGTGTATGTGTAATCTCTAATACCTTCTACTGTACTTGCATCTATATCTTGCATCAAATGGAAAGGTCAATACAAAAACTTAAAAAGAAAGCCACCTGAGTTTCTAAGGTAAATTGTAAAGGTTCAGGTCTTTGTTCAGCTGGTAGGCAACAAGAACTTTGGGGCATCATTGAAATCAAACACTACAGGCTGACATCATGCTGTTTCTTGGAATCTTGTTGGTAGTAACCTTAATTGAATGCTATATGAGATAAATTGAACAGATTTGGCCCCAGCCTTTGTTGGTCAGATTAATGAAAGTGGACAACGGAGTTGCTTACTCATGGGAAAATTTTCTACATGCCAAGATAGTATAAAAACAATGGATGCATATATTTAGGAGACAATTCTCAATGGGTCTATTGTATTTCTGCATGTGCTGTGAGCCAACACACTGATTGTCTTTGTTCTGGATTACCTTTTTAAAGATGTTTGTATAGTGAACTACTTCAGAAAACTAGAGCTGCTGTCTCCCTCCAGAAATGCAGGTTTGCTTGCTGCCTTGGAAATAGAGATAGTGTCTGCCTCTAGAGCACAGGTGTCCAACCCTTTGAATGTGAGACTTCTTTGGTTATCTGTGGTGATGAGTATCATGGGAAGTATACATGGACCTTTTTTTTTTAAATCTCATCAGCTATTGTTGGTGTTAGTGTCTTTTATGTGTTGCCCAAGACAATTCTTCTTCTTCCAATGTGGCCCAGGGATGCCAAAAATTTGAACACCCATGTTCTAAAGCAAAAAGCTGTCAATGCTTCCTGCCTCATGTAACAAAGACAACGTCTCCCTCTGGGGCTAATCGTAGACTTACTTATTGTTCTTTGTAAGAGATTTACCTTCCCTAAACTAACAATTCTTCTTCTAAAATGCAGCCCACTGTGTGTGCTGAGGTCCTACCCTATGGGAACTGGAGCTTAGGGAATCAGCATAAGAAATGTTGATATTCTTACTATATTGTTGTATTTAAAAAAGTCATTTGTCTCTGATTCAGGAATGTCTTGGCTTCTGCCGATATCCGTGAAGATGTGGCAGGTAAACTTGATAGCTTGTAAATTGGGTAAAATTACAGACTCTTCAGGGTTCTCGGTAACCCCCTGATGGAATAGTATGGAATAGACTTCCTTTAGGAGACCAGTCATTTGGAGGATCAACTATTAGTATTTCTTATAAGTTGTGGCTTCCATACTTGCTATCAAGGAATATTTAATCTGAATGTGATCTTAGAAACTATCCGTCATTCTACATATGAGAAAAATTAAAGCTCTGTTCTATTTACCTAAAATAACATAGTTACTCAGTGACAGAATTGAGCAGATACTTAATTTTTCTGATTTTCTGTTGGTGCTCTTCTCAGTGTATTCCATTGACTGTAATAATAAAATAAAAACACCAAAGTCTACTGTAGTCTCAAAAAGGTATCTGATGATAATTTGTAGTGAATAAAGTGTAAAAATGGGAAACAAATATTGCCTATCCCTTGTGATAATAGGGTAAATGAGTTTGCTTAACAGCCCGGGTGACATAGGCCTTGGCTTGGATCTAGCAATCGTTTTCAAATCATGGAAGAAAACACTTTGACAAGGCACATTTTCCTTTTGGCTAGCTGCAGCAGCATTTGCAAATGTTCTGAAGTATTTTTTGCATCTTACATATGTCATGTGCATGGACAACAGGAATTCGCACTTTCTGCATTGATCCAAAATACAGGATTAGTTTCAGCCATCTTTTACACTTTTGGAAAAATTTTCCTTAAAGTGACAACAATTTAACCCCATTTCTTATTTTCTTTTGAGCCTCTACACTCTTATCTCTGAGAGCCAATAGCTTATTTTATGTTTTCTTCTCTTGGTTACTGTACTCCTCAGAATAGGGTATGTTATATACAATGTAACAAACAACCTCCAACTCTCCTAGGCTTAAAATGAATTTCATTTATTGCCCATGCTATATTTGCACTGCAAGTCTTCTGGAGGTTTTCTCCTGCTTTATCCTCACCCTGGGACTCAGGCTGACTAAGCCTCACACCTTCAACATTGTATATTGTCATGGCATCAGCTCTTGCAACATTTGTCTTGAGATAATTTTGATACCACTGACATTTTACCTGCCAACGTGTGTGCCATGGTCCCACTCAACTTAAGGGGAGAGGTAAGTGTAAAGCTATCATGTGCCAGGAAAAGGCAGCAGAAATATGTAGTGACCAGTGCTAACGACAGCCACAGTTATATTGACTTTGACTCAAATGTTTGCTTAAAGTTTTGGTTGAATATTCATTTCTTATTTGGGATATTCTCATTACTTACAGTGATAATTTTTTTTCCTTACTCTAAATAATTCAGTGCATTACAGTGGGGAATTGTGGTATGGTGTTATGTGAGAGAAACTTCTTTGAAGATTTTTTGAAAAGTGATATCAGAGGTTAAAAGAAAACTAGAAAGAGAAATATAAAAAAAGCAAGGGGAAAGGGTGACTGGTCAAACATTAATAGAAAAGAGAGGGAATTGAAAGAAAAACAAAATGAAAAGAAGAGAAAGTAAGGAAAGAGAAAAGTGAGAGAAAAATATATTGAAAAGAAAGAAAGCCAGTGGGAAATGAATACTGAGAGCAAAACATGCACATTTCCACATGCTTAAAACTCCCTGGGGGAAAAAAAAGTATGAAAATCTATAAAACATTATTTAAATCTTATGATGTTGTGCCCCAGGGTTGAAACAAATTCCTGGGCTCATCATCTTTAGTTCCCTGCTGGCTTAAAGAGAAAAAGTATGTGTATGTATGCATATATATACATATGTGGCAATTGAACAAAAGTTCTGAATCTCAAAGCAACTAATGAAAACACACATACAAATTCTTGAGATTCTTCTTCTTCCCTAGGGCTCACTTTTTCTTGGAAGCAAAAAGAAATGTGAGAACCCAGCTGTGATCTGAATTTCTGCCCCAACTCAACAAGAAAAGAAGTAGAATATTGCTGGCCCCAAAGTTCAAATAACAGGAGGGCAAAATGACACTTCAATAAGGGGAGAAATTCTTGAACATATTTTTTGGTTACAAGCTTTTCTTCTCTATTCATCCCTTTATCTCTCTGATGAATGGCTTTTTAGGGGTGTATGTGTGTATTTATGATAGAGCGAGAAAGAAATGGAGAAAGAGACAGACAGACAGAGATAGACAGAGAGAGAAAATGAATTAGTCATATGCTGGAATCTACTGACATCTAACCATATAAGTCAGATTAGCCATGATGGGAGTATATTCACTTCATGAAAATCACAACACCACACACAGGCATGTGCACACACACATGAATCAGGTTTGTTTATTTGTTTTTCATAGAATTTGCTGCTAAACATGTACCAGTATACCCTAAAGAGAGGAGTAAAAAATCTGTGAAGAAAAAGAAAAGAGGGAAATCAAAGAAAGAGAAAGAAAAAAGAGCATATTTGGACATGGAAGAAGTAAAAGACAAGTTAAGCTGTCTTAAATTCCAGCCCTTAAAAGCCTCCTTTTTTATAAGTAAAGGTTTTGTTTTGTTTTGGTCTGGAAATTTTTTCTTTTAGTTTTTCATTTCTTTTTAACCAGTTAAAGGCAAATGAGAGTCAAAGAAATATCCACGCACCTAGCTGGGAGACAGCTCTACTTCTCTGCTGAGACTCAGTCTTTAAGGGTGAAAAACAGACAGCAAACTGCAGCAGACACATGTTCTTGGTCTGACTGAGCATTAGACACATTAGTCCCCTCACCTGAAAGGCAAGCAGATTGCCCACTCCATCTGATTTTAGAAATATTGAATAAAACATTAATGATGCTTATATCCCTCCATGGAAACTTCTATCCTTAAAAAATTGATCTCTTTATTTAAAATGCAAAATCTCTGACTCATGAACACTTTAAATGTTTACATCTAAGTTTGAAATAACATCCAATGTTTTTATAGATGGGAAAAAGAGGACTGAAAAATTCAAATGCAAAATGTGTTCATTTAATTTTTTCCTAGGGCATTCAGGTAACCCACTTATTAATATCAAAATATAACAAAAGAGGAGAAAATGCAAATAAACACACAGGATGGTGTTGATTTGAGAATTAATATTAAATACATAAAAATAAAAGAACTAATTGTAGGTTACTGCTTTGTTTTGTTATTTTTTTTTTAATTTATTTAAAAAGTTTGAAGGTCTGGGTGCAGTGGCTCACACATGTAATCCCAGCACTTTGAGAGGTTGAGGTGAGTAGATCATGAGGTCAAGAGTTCAAGACCAGCCTGGCCAACATGGTGAAACCATGTTTAATTTTCTATTAAAAACACAAAAATTAGCTGGGAGTGATGGTGGGCGCCTGTAATTTTAGCTACTCAGGAGGCTGAAGCAGGTGAATCATTGGAACCCAGGAGGCAGAGGTTGCAGTGAGCTGAGATCAAGCCAGTGCACTCCAGCAGAGTCACTGCACTTCTGCCTTGGCAACAGGGCAAGACTATGTCTAAAAAAAAAAAAAAAAAAAAAAATTGGATGGAGAGTAAGATAGCCATCTCAAGGATGTATATAATTTCCTACATTTTCCTTAACTGGGCTCATTGCAATTTCACTCCACAGGTGGAAACACCCCAAAATAACAACTCAATTGCAGAGCAAACCATCCTGAAAATTATTACAGTAAAAGCCCTTGTCTCTAAGGAGACCAGAAGCCAGATGACTTCCAAAGTTCCCTAACCTAAAGTTCTCTCCTTACTTTGGACAGGCAGCAGGTGGCATCTAGGATATGGTTCCCAGGTGGGTCTGTGTGTCCGCAAATTAAAACAGGAGTGCAAAAGAGGCCACAGGAAGTGTAGCTGGTCATGTGACTCCAAACAAAATAATGAGGACATATTGATATGAATTCAAATAATATGATAGAAAGTCTCTAAAACAAAGAAATGCTTCTCTGCTTCTAAGATTCCTCTTTTACAAAATGAGCCTACCCCAAATTTCATTTTCAACTTTAGCATTTTGTGTTGTAGCAGGATAAGAACTCAGAAAAATCAGTGTGTGAGTACCAGAAAATCTGGGGTTATTCTGTTGCAGTTTCTTAAAATTATATAAAAAGACCTTGAAAGTTTCATTCCTTGCCTCCAGGCTAGGCAGGTGAGCATCAAACCAAAAACAAACAAAAAAAGAATAGATTTCATCTCTTCCCCTGCTAACCCATATCAATGTTTAATAACTTCCATCTATATTTTAACATTTTCTTTCCTGCTTTCTTCTTATTGCAGAAGCACAGCGCTCATGTTTTCTTTGCTGTTGTTTGGTGAGATGCAGAAACCTGAGCGTTCTTGTTGCATATTGTACATATAAGAATGCGTGTGTATGTGTGTGTGTGTGTTTGTGTGTGCTTGTTTATTTTTCTGAGTGTGTTTGAAACGATGGTAACCCACACAAAGTCTTTAATAGTGCTGGACACATACAAGATGTTCATTAGTTAGCTGTGGACTAAACAATTGAAACCGAACTCTTTGCTCCTAACAGGTTACTCCACTTGTTCTGATCATCTCTTGTTCATTTTGAGCTTGGCTACAGCAACCTTCATCTCCCCATCTTAGCCAGGCTTCCTCTGTGTCCCCTAACTCCATATAAGCATGCACACACAACTGTCTTTGCCTCTCTTAAGCTTAGCCATTTCTAAAGGCCTCACTTAGACTCCACTCCATAAGGGAAGCTCCTCTTCCTGGGCAGAGTTCTGTCTTCCTTTGAACCCTCCTGGAGTACATTCTCTTCTTAGGACTAATTGGTCATCTATAGTCTGCCGTGAGCTACAATTTGATGCTCTTTCCATGTAGGTCTTATTTCTTCATTTATGTTATGTGAAATTCAGAAAGATATACTACAGCTTATCTCTGTACCACCCCCCAACCCCACCCGCTGTGCCTAGCACAGCCTTATGTATATAGCAGGCTTGTAATGAGTATTGTTGAAAGAATGAAGGAAAGAATCAATTTATCACTCAGATAATCAGGTCTTTAGCTGAGTAGCAATGGGCTACTATTTCAAAGATATAATAATTGTCTTTAATACAATCTTTTATGGAAACAATATACAATCTCTGTGTGATTAGGAAAGTCTTTCTCCCACTTGATTACCTATTTTAAGTAAAATTTACATCATTTCTTGAGGTTTTCTGCTCAGATTAGATCAAATTCAATTGGCTCCTTGATTTACACCCCTATTAGTTTCTGCCTATGTGATGGATATTATGTATATAAAGAAAAATGTCAAAGTCTCTGCCCTCAAAGAATTCATGTTATTACGGGGAGGGTAGGAAAAAACATGCTGTTGGACACTGAAAAAGGAACACTCTGCAGGCTATGCCTTGGAAGGGGCCAGGGAAGAACTCAAAAAAGGTTTGCTTATTTAGCTCATATCCTTTACTTGCTATAAATGGAACCTTGGAAAAAATCAATCTCTATGTATGAAATAAATAAACACACATTATTTAATAAAAGAACTAAAATTCTGCTTTCTTGACTACTAGTTATATAAATTTTACTTTTCAAATATGTAGCCCAATGTGTAAAATAATAACTGGAAATACTCTGGTTATACTGGGAGAAGGGGTCTCATTTTGCTTTCTTTCTTTTTTTTTGTCCAGATCTTAGAACAGGATCTAAAACACAACTGAAAACTCATGGTCAAATAAACACCTGGAGAGGGCATTAAAAAAATTGTACTAAATCCTATAGATCAAGTAGTTGAAGTTAGAGTATGTTCCTGCAATCCTAAAGTACATAATTTAAAAGATAAAATGCTACCCTCCATAAATTTAGACCTTAAAAACTTTAAAAGTAAAATATATATATATGGAGAAAATATATCCAATCATTAGAAAACAGAGAGACAAATCTCATAATTCCAAGAAGTGATATAAAGAAAATAATGAATATATAATTAAATATTTGCAGGTGACAGCACTAAAGTGAACCATCAAGAAACATCTTCATAAGACTACCCCTCCAAATGTTAAGCTGTTGTTGCCAAGAAGAACAATTATTTCTCAAAACAGGGGTATGCTTTTTATCAGAGTTATGGCTCAAGACTAAAAGAACCATGTACCTGACTTGGAAACATTTTCTATGTTTCTGAAAATTCATAAGTTAAAAAATCAATATTAAGATGGGTAGAAACACTGCCATATTTGTTGTTGTTGTTTACTCCCATGATATTTTCTCTTTTTCTGCCTGCTACTATTTTAAGTGAAGATGTTGTTCCTGTAAAGGTGTGTTAGACTGTTCTTACATTGCTATAAAGAACTACCTGAGACTGAGTAATTTATAAAGAAAGTAAATTTAATTGGCTCACAGTTCTGCAGGCTTTACAGGTAGCACAGTTCCAGAGGCCTCAGAAAACTTACAATTGTGTAGGAAGGTGAAGAAGAAGGTGTCACTATGGCTGGAGCAGAAGAAGAGAGAGAAGGGAGAAGAGCGCTGCACACTTCTGAACAACCAGTTCCTTTGAGAACTCACTCTCATGAGAACAGCAAGGGGGATGTCCACCCTTATGAGTCAATTACCTCCCATCATGCCCCTCTTCCAACACTGAGGATTAAAATTTGACATAAGATTTGGGTGGCAACACGAATCCAAACCATATTAATCTATCCCTGGCCCTCCCCAAATCTCATGTCCTTCTCATTGCAGAATACAATCATGGCTTCTCAACACTCCCCCTCAGTGTAAACACAAAAGTCCACAGTTCAAAGTCTAATCTGAGACAAACCAAGTCCTTTCTGCCTATAAGTCTGTAAAATAAAAAGCCAGATTGAAAAATTTTTTTCCCATTCTGTTGGTTGCTGATTCATTCTAATGACTGTTTCTTTTGCTATGCAGAAGCTGTGGAGTTTGATTAGGTCCCATTTGTCTATTTTGGCTTTTGTTCCCAATGCTTTTGGTGTTTTGATCATGAAGTCCTTGCCTATGCCTATGTCCTGAATGGTTTTGCCTAGGTTTTCATCTAGGGTTTTTATGGTGTTAGGTCTTATGTTAAAGTCAACAGAAAATCAAACACCGCATGTTCTCACTCATAGGTGGGTGTTGAACAATGAGAACACATGGACATAGGGAGGGGAGCATCACACATTGGGGTCTGTCGGGGGGAAATAATGGAGAGACAGCAGGGGGTGGGGAGTTGGGGGGAGATAGCATGGGGAGAAATGCCAGATATAGGTGATGGGGAGGAAGGAAGCAAATCACACTGCCATGTGTGTACCTATGCAACAATCCTACATGTCCTTCACGTGTACCCCAAAACCTAAAATGCAATAAAAAAAGTACAAAAACAAATAAATAAATAAATAAAAAGCCAGTTAGTTACTTCAAATATACAATGAGGTCGAAGGCATTAAGTAAATACACTCATTCCAAATGGGAGAAATTGGCCAAAACAGAGAGAATGCAGACTCCATGTAAATCCAAAACCCAGCAGGACAGTCATAAAATCTTAAAGCTCCAAAATAATCTCCTTTGACTCCAAGTCTCACATCCAGGCCACACTGATGCAAAGGTTGGAGTTTCCAAGGCTTTGCAGACTATAGCCCTCACAGCTGATTTCATATGCTGGCATTGAGGGCTTGTGACTTTTCCAGGTGCACAGTCCAAACTGTCAGTGAATCTATCTTTCTCTCTAGGAGGAGGGATGGTTGCCCTCTTCTCACAGTTACTCCAGGTAGTGCCCCAGTGTGTGAGGGCTCCAAACCCACATTTTGCCTCTGCCCTGAAACAGAGGAATATCTGCCCTTGGAGCTGATTTCTGCCTTAACATCCAGGCTTTTCTTTTCTCTCCTTTTCTTTATTTTATTGAGATGGAGTCTTGCTCTGTCACTCAGGCTGGAGTGCAGTGGTGTGATCTGGGTTCACTGCAACCTCCACCTCCCAAGTTTTAAGGCAATTCTCCTGTCTCAGCCTCCCAAATAGCTGGGACTACAGGTGCACACCACCACACCCAGCTAATTGTTGTATTTTTAATAGAGATGAAGTTTCACCATATTGGTCAGGCTGGTCTCAAATTCCTGACCTCAGATGATCCACCGTCCTCAGCCTCCCAAAATGCTGGTATTACAGGCATGAGTCACTGCACCCAGCCACATCTAGGATTTTCATACATTTTCTGAAATCTAGGCAGCCTCAACTCTTGCCCTATGTGCACCTGTAGGCTTGATACCACATGGAAGCCAACAAGCTTATAACTTGCACCCTCTGGAGCAGTAGCCTGAGGTGTATTTGGGGTCTTTCTAGCTGCTGTTGAAACTGGAGTGGCTGGGATGCTGGCAGCAGTGTCCCAATGTTACAAAGAGAAGCAGGACTTTGGGCCCAGCCCATAAAACCTTCTAGGGCTCTGAGCTTCAGATGTGAGGGGCTGCTGTGAAGATCTCTGAAAAGCCTTTTTTTTCTTTGAGACATAGTCTTGCTCTGTCACCCAGGCTGGAGTACAGTGGCATGATCTCGGCTTACTACAACCTCCACCTTTCAAGTTCAAATGATTCTCCGGCCTCAGCCTCCTGAATAGCTGGTATTACAGGTGCCTGCCACCACCCCAGCTAATTTTTGTATTTTTAGTAGAGACAAGGTTTTGCTATGTTGACCAGGCTGGTCTCAAACTTTTGGCCTCAAGTGACCTGCTTCGTCCTCCCAAAGTGCTGGGATAATAAGCATGAGCCCAGCCTGAAGTGCCTTTGAGGTATTTTTCCCATTGTCTTGCTTATTAACATGTGGCTCCTCTTTACTTATACAAATTTATGCAGCTGGCTTGAATTCCTCACCAGGAAATGGATTTTTTTTTTCTTTTGAGATGGGGTCTCACTTTATTGCCCAGGCTGGAGTGCAGTGGCACGATCTGGGCTCACTGCAACCTCTGCTTCCTGGGTTCAAGTGATTCTCCTGCCTCAGCCTCCTGAG
>PVKP010016202.1:0-48698 GCA_004027715.1 Plecturocebus donacophilus | reverse complement strand
TTTTCATCCCCTATTCCTTCCTGTCTCCATTGTTAAACACAATTATTGGCATAAAAGAGGTTTTTAATACCCATTTTTAGACTGTATTCTAGCCTGGGCAATAAAACAAGAATCCCATTCTCTCTCCCTCTTTCTCTTCCTCTTTCTTTCTCTCTTTCATTCTTTTTTTTTCTTTCTTTTGCTGTTTCTTTCTTTCTCTTTTTCTCTTTTTCTAAAATCTCTTCCTCTTTCTTTCTCTTTCATTCTTTTTTCTTTCTTTTGCTGTTTCTTTTTCTCCTTTTCTTTTTCTAAAATCTCTTAAAAAAAAAAAAAAAAAAAAAAAAAACAACTCTTGACCTGTGACTACCACCTGTGAATGACCGGTACCTATCAACAGCCAGCCATGACATCATCTGTCCTCCACAGCATCACACCAAATGCCAAATGTGGCTTTCTCAGGCTTCAGCCCCATCAATCCTGTCCACACTGGCCCACCTGGCACTTCTTCAGCATTTACTTTCACAACTCGAAGTCATCATACATCCTCTTCCTTCAGTCTAGAATGCTTTCTCTTCCACATATGGCAAAGCTCATCATCTGAAGCCTTGCTCACAGTGGACTCCATTTGATTCTATATGATGGTTTAAGTGTATGTGTAAGAGTCTCACAACCCCTTTGTCCTTCAAGATTTGACATTATTATGTTCATTTTGCCATCACAGTGCTTATCATATTATATTATCATTTGTTATAAACATGTATTTTTGCCCTGTTAGCCTGGGAGCAGCTCCAGGTTCTGCACACAATTTCTGCAACACCTGGCATTAAGCAGGTATTAAAAGGGATTTATGGACTGAAAAAATTAGTTTATTAATTAAGTCCTTAATAAATACTTATTCATACAAATGACAAAGTAAACCATTTTTTAATGTAAGCTCTTGCTGTTACTTTAAAGCTAATTTCTTTACATAGAATGCAGTAAACATGGAAACACAGGTTCCATGAACTCCCCAATGTATTGTGTATATTCAGTACTTGGATTTCATCCCATTCTATTATCTATGATGATAAGTTCACAGGTCAGGACTTAATTACAGTCTGAGGTACATACGAGGTCAGGGTATAGTTCCTTCAGGACTGGACCAACTAAACGATGACCCAGTGCACCCCACAGCTTAGCACAAACTTCAAATAATCCCAGATTTCCTCCACTAGATCTTGTAGTTTTCTGCCCATCAGTTATAACAATGTTGATAGTCTTGGTGTATTATGAAATACTGGAAGCAGCTTCCATGGCTAGCAATCAAGAAATACTAGTTAAATTAGGGTATATTCATGTGTGGCACAGTTTACAGATATTTTTTCAGTGAAAAAAATCAAGATGTAAAACTGCATGAAAATATGAATGCCTTCATAGATATTCACGAAAAAAACTGGATGGAAATAAACCAAAATAATAATAATGTCTGCCTCTGTAACGTACAGGTTTGTATATGCTTTTGATTTTTCTTATTTATACTTTTCCACATCTCTCAAATTTCCTACAATGCACATGTATATTACTTTTTTTCTGAGAAAAAAATAAGTATACCTCTAAGGTACTGGAGGTTTCAGTTGTAGAATTTCCAGTATTATTGCTTGAGTTTGAAGACACTGTTTCATTTTTACTTTCATTATCTGATTTTTCATCGGAACTCATACATTCAATATCTGCATCAAATCCTGTTGGATATCCCATTGCCTGCAATACCTGTTCAAATTACATTAAGATGCAGTTTTATTCAGACATGAGAAACCAGAGAAAAGACAAAATACTGAGAACAGAAGTTTCAAATTCATAGCATGTGAACCATAAAAACACCTTGCAGGAAGAGCAAGATGGTACTAAATCTGTAAGTTCTTTGTTAAATAGGGTATATACCTACCAGGGTAGCACCATGGAAAAATGGGAAAACCTCCTCAGGGTAATTGAGTTTAAACACAGATGAAAAATATAAACCTGACACTACTCCTAGTTCATTTAATTTGGAGATGAGAGGTAGAGAAAGTAAAAGCATAGATAGGTTCAAACCAATAGGATAAGGACAGAAGTAGCATACTGTAAAAAGTACACTGGTCTAGAAAGGAAAAAATCTGAGAGTCTAATCCTGTATTTCTCCTCTGGCCCTCAACTTTCCAATCTATAAAGCATGAAAACTGCATGGGTTGACCTCTAAGTTCTATGACACAATCCATTAGGAGAAACTGCCCCAGAAAGGCAATCAAGAAATGTTATGCCTTTGAACAAACTTGCCTGTCAATTACAAAATAATATCTAAAACTTTCTACTTTGCTTCCGACGTAAACCACAATCAAAACTTAAAAGATTCAGTCTCAGCCAGATGCAGTGGCTCACAACTGTAATCCCAGCACTTTGGGAGGCCAAGGCAGGTGGATCACTTGAGGTCAGGAGTTAGGGAACAGCCTGGCCAATATGGTAAAATCCAGTCTCTACTAAAGATACAAAAATTAGCTGGGTGTGGTGGTGCACGCTCATAATCCCAGCTACTTGGGATGGTGAGGCAGAAGAATCACTTGAATCTGAGAGGCAGAGATTGCAGTGAGCCAAGATTGCACCACCACACACCAGCCTGGGCAACAGAGTAAGACTCAGTTTCAAAAAAGGAAAAAAAAAAAAAATCAGTCTCTAGGTTTATTCTCTATACTAAGTAAGCCAGGAACAATTTCAGTCTTGTATTTCTATCATTCTCTCTCAAGGGCTGATTATGGCTACCTCCAGTGTTCAGACTTCTTACACTTCTTATACTTTCATTCGATATGTAGGATTTTTTTTACTTTTTTGAAATAAAGCTTTCAGAACAATGTGTATGTGTTTGTGTGTGACTGTGCACAGGCAGGCTCGCACACCTCCGCACACATGTGTGCCTTTTAATATCTTCCTGATTATACTGCTTTTTAGACGTTTACAAAAGAATATGTTCACTTTTTGTAAGCCTCTTTCAAAGGAGGTTGATATAGCTTTGTCACTTACTAATTAAAGGTTTACATCAGAGGATATAGGGATACATTCCTGAAGACCCCTGCATTCATTTCCATTTTTAATTAAGTTGCTGAGACGTAAAAGCAACATATTTCTTTATAATAACTGTACATAATAAGTGTAAAATGGTTATGATGGCTACACAAATGACAAGCCAGCGTTTATAAACAATCACATCTTGTATAAAGAATTTTGCCTATGTAAGTAAAACTGTTATCCTAAACCAAAAAAATGGACCTACATAGAACTCTGCACCAGGAGAACTTGAAATTAATTCACACAATTCATACAGAGAACTTGGCATTCTTATCATAAATAAATGTCTTGAATTTACTGGGGAGTAAAGCCAAGAACCCTTTTTTAACATCTTAAGTTCTAAAACTGCTCAGGTAATACTTTAAGAATATTAACATCAGGAGCCGCAGTGGCTCAGGCCAGTTGTCCTGGCACTTGACGAGGCGAGGTTATGAGTTCAAGGCCAACCTCGGCAGAATAAGAACCCCTCATTCATCAAAAAAAAAAAAAAAAAAAAAAAAAAAAAAAAGAATATTAACATCATTTGTTTATATCCTTATTAATATTTTATTTAAAAAACACCTTCTCCACTGTCTGAGTCATGTAGATATGCTCTCCCTGAGAAATTTCATCTCTGATAATAGCTATCATTCCAAATTAACACTAGCTAACATAGGCTGCAAGTCAAAAGCCAACATCACAAATAAGTTTGATTTGTTTATTCCATTAAAACTAAAGACATTTGTCTTTTCTCAACTTAACATAGACAATAAAAATAGTCTAATATACTTAATACCACTTCTCACCACCCTTTTCTCACATATCAGATTCACTTATTATTACAGTAACATATTTCAATACGTTTATAAATACTTTATATAAATGGTGGATTATATCTCAGGGAATACAGTTTCCAACACAGCGTAACCAAAAAATTCAAATTAAATCATTTTTAAGAACAGATATTCTAAGAGTATTTACTAGCATATGCTAAGAAGTCAAAAAAGCAAAGAGTTCTCAAACCTCTGCAACTGATAAAAGATTCCCTTCTTAACCAAACTCTAGCCAGGATTCTCTGAGCCATGTTTTTACCTAGGCCCATCCTTGGGCCTTGTCCTTAAAAGCCAAGTTGTAGTAAGAATCCTGCTAAATTGGTTTAGCCAGAATCCCACACCTTCAATATCTAATCACCCTTAATCACCTTTGGTATCTGATCAAATTTTCTCATCCCCCATTGAAATGGTTTGTGTCCCCACCCAAACCTCAAATTGTAATCCCCAGTGTTGGAGGTGGGGACTGGTGGGAGGTGACGGGATCATAGGGGAAGTTTCTAATGGTTTAGCACCATCCCCTCAGTACTGTCTCATGACAGAGTTCTTACAAGATCTGGTTGTTTAAAAGTATGTGGCACCTCCTTGCTCTTTTCTCATAAGAAATGCCTGCTTCCCCTTCCACCCTGATTAAGTTTCCTGAAGCTTCCTTAGAAGTTTCTATGCTTCCTGTACAGCCTGCAGAAGCGTTAAGCCAATTAAACCTACTTCCTTTATAAATTACCCAGTCTCAGGTATTTCTTTATAACAGTGCAAGAATGGACTAATACACCCATCACTGCCTGGATGCTATCTGATCACCCGTACCTGCTATGAGCAAAAATCCTAATAGGTCCGTTTAACCAGAAATCCCCCTTCATCCTCATGTTTCCTCTTAGTAATTTTCCATGCACTGATCCATCCCTGTTCCTTGGCTACGAATCCTCACTTGTTCATGCTGAACTCGGAATTGAGACCAGTTCTATACTAAGGTCTCTTTTCCCTATTGCAATAACAGCTCCTGAGTACATACTTTTTTTTACCGTTTAAACTGTCCCACTCTGGTTTTCTTTGACAGAACCAAGTTCGTCTGAAATCCATGTTAATACTGAAAAACTAGTAATCCAAAGAAAAATGATTTCAAGTATCTGGCAAACAAATTTAAACCTAATAAATATATCAATTGAGCTAAAAAATCACAAGATAACTCATGGAAACAAGGTGACTGGGAAATCATCTGTGTGTAACCAGATCCCTTTCTTCCTGGAAGAGGGCTGAAGTTAAGAAAGGTTGAGACTGAGAAAGATGATACCCTCAAATACTAGGGGCCAAGAGTGAAAAGACAACACATGGCACTCTTTATTATGGCTCTCTGCTCTAAAGAAAGTAACATTCATGGCTTCTGTATGATAGAGATCTGATTTCATCAGATTCTCAGGAAATCTGATGTCTCTAAGAATCTCTTCAAAGAGCCTTCCCTTCATCTTCATCCCCTTCTAGCTGAATTTTTCCCCACAATGATGAAGATTATTTTCATGTAATGTGATTATGACCCTAAAGGTATCCTTTGTGAGGGGCTGCCAGGATAAAGAGTAAAGGGAAGACTGGTCACTAATTCTCCATCACTTTAGGGTGCTTGCTGTTCTGCAGCCAGGCCAGGCTCATGTGAAAGGACTGATTTCTTCTTATTTTCTTTTGATTTGATTCTCTGGTGTGATTTGTCATAATAGGTACAAAACCCTCACCATGCTATTAAGAACTAAAAGAATTTTGACCTACTTTCAAAAATACGTTAGATGCAAAATTCTTTCTCAAACTCATTTATAAACAGAATGCGTAACATGGGATATAACCTTTATGGATAACAATTTGGCAAAATATGCCTGGCATATAATAAGAATTCCAATGCACTTTTAAACAAATTAATAAATCAATAAAATGTGTTTATCTTTGACCCAATAATTCCATCTCTAGAATATGTATCTTAAGGGATCATCGGACAAGTTCAAAAAGATGCAAAGCAATAAAATGGAAGCATCTAAATCTAAAATGATCAGTTACATTATGATAATGTAACAGACATCTGCTAATAATGAAATGTTAGACGATCACTAAAAATAAGAGCAATCTTTGAGTTAGCGATCTAAAAATTCATAATATATTTTTAGATGAAGAGATTATAGGCCAGGCATGGTGGCTCATGTCTGTTAATCCCGGAACTTTGAGAGGCTGAAGTGGGCGGATTACCTGAGGTCAGGAGTTCAAGACCAGCCTGGCCAACATGGTGAAACCCAGTCTCTACTAAAAATGCAAAAATTAGCAGGGCATGGTGGCGTGTGCCTGTAATCCCAGCTACCCAGGAAACTGAGGCAGGAGAATTGCTGGAACCCAAGAGGCAGAAGCTGCAGTGAGCCAAGATCATGCCACTGCACTCCAGGCTGCGCAACAAAGCAAGACTCTGTCTCAAAAGTATGATCCTATTTTAAATATATATATATTTTTATAGACATGATGTAGGTTCACCAGTCCTTATCTGAAACCCTTGGTGCCAGGTTGTTTTGAGAATTCATAATTTTTCAATTTTGAGAACTAATACAATACATATGCCACATATTTTCCAAATTCCCTGTGGATCCTCAGGTGCTGTCCCATGTTTATCCAAAAGAACATATAAAATAATCACACTGAATAGAATAATAAAGACTAAAACTAGCCCCACATCAATTCAGGCCATGTTTTCCCACCCAATGAATTTGTAACAAACTTAGGGAAATTTTTTTCAGTATTAATGCTTTCTGAATTTTAGAATCGCTGGTTAAAATAAGAAGGCTTGGAAGAATACATACCAAAATGTTAATGGTTATTATTTCTAGGTCTCAGAACTATGAATTTTTCCCCATCATTTTCTAAACCACTTATAGCAAATAGACATTATACATTTATAATAAGATTTACAAAGCCAAAAGTAACTTTTAAAAAACAAGACATAAAATAAAAATTCTGTGCAGACCTTAGGGAGAATAATCTGCCTCAAAATAGAAAGCAAGTTCTGGAATAAAGCTATCAAGTCATAAACCTGAGATGTTAGAGGCCTAGAAAAGACTGCAGGCCACTTGAGACTGACAGCTAGTAATAGGTTTTCATATCATATAGCTGATAAACTAGATAAAGTAAGCAGAGATTTTCGAAACTTCGAAGCTAGTTTACTCTGATTCTTAATTTATTCTACCTGGATGAATCAAAAGTTTAGTTTATCCCATTTTCAAAAAAGGCAAATCTTAACTCTTCACAAATATCAGATTTACTAGTTACTGCACATTCCACCCAAAATGTCACTCAAGGTAAATAAAAATATGAAGGCTATCTACTCACCACACAAGTCACAAGAGGCCAATAACAATTTCCTCAGATCCAGTGTCATTCACATTATAACTGACATCTACATTTCCAAAATTTGTCAGGGAGCTTAGCTTAATCCCAAGCTTACACACTCTCCATGTTTACCAAAAGCTCAGGTGAATAAAAAATAATAATTGGAATTGAAGACAAAAGCATACCCAGTCCAACCAAGTTCCATTATATCATAAAAATATATCACTGCATCAAATGAAAACCAAATCTTGTCACACTACAAAATTTGCCACGCTGTTACTTTCTCAAATTTTACTGAATTGCAATTTGCTATAAGGCCACTAGATTATGTTAAAGGTTATTGTAAGAAACAACCCACAAAATTTATCACTGCATCATAGATGCCTCTAAAGGAGATAACTGATAACCTTGGTTTGTGAAGATCTACCCAAGGAGAAATGCCCACCAGATCAAAAACCACAACTGTGACTCTCATAACCAAACTCACTCTGTTCTTAAGACATAGAGAATGAATTGTATATTTTACGAGCTTTTTGTATCAGCTGCTACAGAACTTAGCTTAGCTCTAAACTTGTGACTCATTCTCTGTGTATGTGGTTATTAAACTACATATTTAGTCTTATTCCTGGATTCACTTTTCCCCTCATTGTTGGTTTTCTTTTTCTGCCTCATTTTAAATTCATATTTTCATCATACTTTAGATATACCTTTTCTAATGAAGACAGAGCATACGTAATATAGTGTTTGACATTTTTACAGCTTATTGTTTTTCTGCATGCATTGTTCTGATCACTATTTGATGTTTACATGCTTATTTGTATATTTGTTGTCTATCTTCCCATCCTATACACACTAGAATGTAAGCTCCATAAGAGTAGCAACTTTGTTTCATTAACTGCTATATCCCCACATCTACATTAATAATACATATAAAATTAATCTATATCCCTGCATCTACATTAATAATACATACAAAAAGGAATGACCATGAAAACAGACCAATTATATCGTAGGCCATACTGTTATATAAAAGAACTTCTCTTAAGTGAATCTCATCTTCAGTCTACATGATCTTTAATATTTTTGCATTAGCCTGCAAGAGGTCAAATGTACTTATAGAGAGATCCCATTACTTGGAAATTTTCTACAAACCTACATGCATAATTGGTCCAATCCTGGACACTATTTCCTATGGAAATATTCTAAAAATAAAGAGGAAGCATCATATACAAAGATACGGATTAAATTTATTTATAATAGAAACAATCTGGAATAAGCAAACTATCCAATGATAGGAAAATGTTTAAACAAATAGTATACCCATAGCATGTTAATCAAACATTCATTACAAATTATTTATGAAGATTTTCATAATGAGGAAAAACACTAATAAAGTATTACATGAAAAAAATAAGTCAGAAGATAAAATTACATATATACTATGAGCTTATTTAAAAAAAAACACAGCAAAATAGAAAGTGATTAGAAATAAACCAACATACTATATACAAATACTAAGGGTCTTTGCTTCAAAAATATTCAATTGACATATTTTAGTTTCTTCTTTCTGTATTTTCCAAATTTTGTATAATTATCACATATTATTTTACAACAAAAAAAATGTGTTATCCAGAAGTGACAAAAGTCTATACATAATATTACTGCTATTAAAATGCTGAAAAAATAATTTATTATAGGAAAAGAAGCATCTTATTTGGAACAAAAAATTAAAAAATTTGCTAAGTAAAACAAATACTGTACCTTCACTGCTACGTGAAGTTTTGCTGTTTTCTTGGATGGTCCTGAGGCTTCATATGTTGTGCCATCCACATCTACAGACATTGTGAAGACTGGGGCATGAACAGGGCCAGACTGAGATAAGAGCTTATACTGAAGCCCAGGCCTGATCTGATTTAGCCTCATTAGTGCATTCATAAGGTCTATTGCTTTACTATCCAGAACTGTTAAAGAAAGAAGAATGAGGTCAGAAATTAACTAGAAAGTCATTTTGCTTTAATCTCTGCATTTTCAGGGGTCCTAGTAACTACTGTAAATTTACCAGACTTTATTAAAATGAGGATTTCAAAACACATAGCTTAACCTCATAATTCTAAAATTATTATGCTAACATCACTGTAAAAATAGTATGCATTACTGTAACTATACATTAATTTTCTCTTGTCAATATTAATGTATCGTAAGCCAAAAAGCTTGGAAAACAAAAAAGCTATTCAATTATCAATTGCTTAGTTAAGATCTAGTCTCAAAACTCTAATTCAAATCAATCAAATTCTTCACTTTTTGGCTGCGCATGGTGGCTCATGCCTGTAATCCCAGCACTTTGGAAGGCCGAGGCAGGTAGATTGCTTAAGCTCAGGAGTTCAAGACCAGCCTGGGCAACTTGGCAAAATTCCATCTCTACCAAAAATACAAAAACTTAGCAGGGCATGGTGGCATGCACCTGTGATCCCTACTATTTCAGAAGGCTGAGGTTGAAGGATCACTGGAGCCAAGTAGGTGGAGACTGCAGTGAGCTGAGACTGTGCCACTGCACTCCAGTCTGGGTGACAGTGAGAACCTGTCTCAAAAAAAAAACAAACACCTTCGTTTTTAATTTTTCTATCTGAGACTACAAGTCCTCTCTAGTTTGCATCTGAAAGAATAAAGGTTTTACACACTTTTCCTTAAGTTTCGTTTCATCTTCTTATTGGGGTCTTTATCATCCCCTAAGCCATCTTCAAATGGCCTCTTTAAAGCTGAAGACCCAGCACCTAAAAAAAATTATGAGCAATTCATTATCAGTCAAAACAACAATCCTACTTACTGTACCACATGTATCGAACATGTTCAGGTCGGAAAATCTTAGGAATCACACCAAGGACCATACAACTTTTTCAATGATCTGTTAAATTACCACATTTACAATCTAGAAAAGCAAATTTTTTTAAAGCAAATCTTGAAACAATATTTCACTTTTTATATTTATTTTTCCCATTTATTCATATATACACACCGAGATCTATGCCTATGCTATGGTCTGAATGTTTGTGTCCCCACCAAATTCATATATTGAAACTTAATCCCCAGTGCAGTGGGATTAGGAGGTGGGGCACCTGGAAGGTGATTAGGTTATGAGGGTGGAGCCCTTATAAATTAGTGCCCTTATAAGAGATGCCTGAGAGAGACTCTTTGTCTTTATAGCAGGCACTATCTATGAGGAATGAGCCCTCACGAGACGGCAAACCTGCTAAAGCCTTGATTTTGGACTTTCAGGCCTCCAGAACTGTGGGCAATAAATTTCTGTTGCTTATAATTTACCCAGTCTAAGGTATTTTGTTATAGCAGCCACATAGACAACATATATTCACATGTCATATGCATGAACAGAAGAAGTCTAGAAAGCTATTTATCAAAATGTTAAAAAGTAGTTATCTCTGGTAGGATTTATTTTTACTTAATATCATTTCAAACATCTCTAAAATTCAACATTTATGACTTGTATAAACTTTAGAAGTCCGTGTGTTAAATCTTCTGCTTAGAAATCTGATTATCAAACTATATTCTTCCACCTCTTCAAATCCTATTCAAAATTTTATTTACAGTTCACCTCCTCTATAAAAAGTTCTCTCATATCAAAGCATTTTTATGATATCAGAATGTAAAGTCTTGTATCACTGCCTATTTCATATATTCTTGTGGGTCCTCAGTGCTCCTTGAAGGTCAAAGATATTTTCCCGTTGTCTTGTAGCTTTCAAACTACCTTAATACAAGACTTAGAAGCAACATAATAGGCACTGAGCCAAAACTAACTGAACGGATTAATAATCAATTTCTTGGATACAGCAGCCAACAGTTTATAATGTTGTCAAGCAAAAGACAGGAGCTTTGCTGTCCAAGTTAAAAATTGTTAGAGAAAAGTTCATCAACCTATCCAAGTACTTTAAAGATCTCTTTATGTCTTCACCTTAAAAGTTAGTTGTTTTTCCTAAGGAAAATTATGCTCAAGATATTCATGCCACATGATTTCCAGCTACTTCTAGTGAAAGCTTGTAATAATAATGAGATTAACTATGTATTTTCTGATCAAGATTTACTATCCCTTGAGGTAAACACTGACTTCAGCATTTGCTTGGGTCAATATTTACCACTCAGGTCAATCAATCTTGATGTTCTCTTCAACAGAAGGCAATATTGGCTGAGTATTATATTTCATTTGCATTACATAAAGCTATGAGTATGCCAGTCTCCCAGAATGCAGTCTATAAGAGATACAAGTTAAAAAGAACTATGTCTATTCAATCACTCTTCTGCTCATTAAGTTACATTAAATGCAGCTCCCTGATTGCCTGGAAATCACAAGCTAGCTTAAATGCACAGATCTGTTCTCTAAATCCTCTAGCTACATAAATAGAGTTCCATGGATTAAGCGTCATTCTATCATTCCAGCCATTGCAAAGGGGCTGTAAAATGTGGGGCTAAGCATAATAAGCAGCCTAAGGGAAAAAATGGGCTTGCTTTACAAAAAACAGGTAGTTTTCAACTTTTATAATATCTAGTAATGTGAAGTGATAATTTCTGAGGCAACAATTTTTTAAAATAATATTTTAGTATTTGCCGTATGCCTGACACTGTTAACACCTCACAGGTATTAACTTATTTAATCCTCATGAGCACCTCATGAACTGTCCCTATTATAAATTCATTCATATATCCATTCAATAATAAACAATAAATATTAATTGAGCAATTTTATGTGCTAGACATATAGCAAGTAACAAATTTATCTCCCTTTTCTCAAAGAGCTTACACATAGTGGCCAAAACTAATTACAACATATACTATGGTAGTGAGTGTAAACAATTTATATGTCGTGCTCATCAGAAAGGTATCACTAATGAGGAGACCTTTCGATGAAGACCTAAGAACGTAAAAGAGTGAACTATGCAGTCATCTGGAGAAAGAATCCCAGGCAGAGAAAAATAAACAGCAATTACAGAAGTTTTTAAGGCAGAAACATGCTAAGAAATGATATGAAGGCCTCAACGGCTGGAGTGAAATGAACAAGGAGAAGGTGCTAGCAGTAGGTGAGAAGAGCCAGGTTAGGTCAGGCAGTCGTTCTCAAGTGCTGGTGCCATTAACTGACAAAATATCAAGGGTCCACTTCCAGTATGAGAGAGTAAATAAGTCAAAAAAGGCTTCCTGATTAGAGCAGTTCGAAAACCTGGACAAAACAAACAATAAATATCTGTTCCTGGACAATGAATGAAGAATTTTAAAATCAAGATCTGGGAGGTGAGCCAGGCATGGTGTCAAATGCCTGTAGTCTCAGCTACTCAGGAGGCTGAGGCAGGAGGATTCATTGAGTCCTGGAGTTTGAGGCTAAAGTAGGCTATGACTGCACCTGCAAATAGCCACTGGACTGCAGCCTGGGCAATATAGACAAGCCTTGTTTTTTTTAAAAAAAAAAGATATGGGAGGTGAAATAAATTCTCTGCACTGGGGGTCACATTAACCCTAGGGGCAACTTCTGAATCCAGAAGAGGTCACTAAGAACTGAAGAGAGTAATGTCAACAGGCTCCCAGCTCTCAAGGAGTCCAAAACTAAAGTTCAAGGTCCAAGCAGAGAAGGGATGATGAACCCCCCCGTACTCTGGGTTGGGCCTCTGAAATGTTATACTCTAGAAGTAAAATGAACTGGAAATAGCATGGCCCTCACATGAAAGCCAAGGTTCAAATTGTAATTTTTTCTTTTTGAATTGGAGTCCCACTCTGTTGCCCAGGCTGGAGTGCAATGGCACGATATCAGCTCACTGCAACCTCTGACTCCCAAGTTCAAGCAAGTCTTTTAACTCAGCCTCCCAAGTAGCTGGGATTACAGGTGACCGCCACCACACCTGGCTAATTTTTTTGTTATTTTTAGTAGAGACGGGGTTTTGTCATGTTGGCCAGACTGGTCTTGAACTCCTGCCCTCAGGTGATCCGCCCACCTTGGCCTCCCAAAGTGCTAGGATTACAGGCGTGAGCCACCATGCCTGGTCTCAAATTATCTTAATCCCTGACTACACTGCAATTATCTAGGGCTGCCAATTCTGTTAGCCACCTCCCAAAAACAAATATAAATCCTCCCTGGAGGAAGATATCATTACTCTAGACTTTAAATTATCTACAGTGTCTTATTTTAAAAATCCAGCACTCATAATAACCAGGCACTTGATACCATGTTTAGAAATCAAGAGAAAGAGCAGACAATACAAACAGACCCAAAATGGACCCAGATGACAGGCCTTTCAAAAATAAACTTTCTTAAAAATAGTTTCAGGCAGAAAATCTGAAACTATAAAAGAGCCAACAATCTATAAATGAAAAATATAAACTAAAAACTGCCAGGTCTGCAAGGGGAAATGGCAAATCCACAATAGATGGGAATTGACAGAGCTCTCTCAGTAATTAATAACAACATCTGAAAAACACACAATGAACAAATGACATGACCTAACATGAAAAAAAATATTATGACCCTCAACTGCAGAATATACATACTTTTTCAGAGCAAAAAAAGACCATATGCTGGGCCACAATATACGTCTCAACAAATATCAAAGGACAGAAATCATACAATACATGGACAGCAGAATAAGTAAAACCTTGAAAACAAAAGAGTTAACTACAAAATCTTCATTCATCTGCAAATTAAGCAAAACATCCAAATACCCAACAGGTTAAAAAAAAAAAATTAGGAATAAAAGAAAATAAAAAATAGCTTTAATTAAATAATAAAAATACAAATGCCCAAAGAATGTGATGTACCTAAATCTGTACTTAAAGGGTAATTTACCATCTTAATAGTATATACAATAAGAGGCTGAAAAATCAATGAATTATTCACCCAACTCATAAAGTTTAAAAACAAAAGCAACAAATTAAACCCCAAGAAAGTCATAAGGAGGGAAAACTACAGATAAGAGCAGAAAACCAATAAAATAGAATACAAACATACAACAGAAGACAATGAACAAAGCCAAAAGTTGATTTTCCTGTAAAGACTAATAAAAATAATAAGTCCCTAGGTGAGAGTCATTAGCAAAAAAAAAAAAGGAAGGTACAAAATATAAAAAGATATTACTACAGATACTACAAACAATAAAATGAGGACCTTATAAATTATTTTATTCCAAAATATTTTAAAATTTAGGTGAAATGGAAAAATTCTTAGAAAAGCACAGCTTACCAAAAGTGTCATAAAAAGATGGAAGTTCCATGCTTATTAAGGGAATCAGATCCATAATCTAAAATATTTCCATAAAGAAAACACATGCCAATAACTTCACTGATGAATTCTTCCAACAGTTAAAGAAAAACTAACACCAAACATACTCAAACTTTTCCGAACAATAGAAAAAGAAGGAATACGTTGTAACTCACTTTATGAAGCCAGCATAACCTTGAAGTCAAAGCTTAAAACAGGAGAACTGCTGGTCAATCTAACACACAAACACCTGCATTTTTGACTTGGCCACAAAAACCTACATGATTGTTTTATACACACACACACACACACACACACACACACACACACACATATACATATATACATATATATATATATATATATATATATATATATATATATATATACATACACACACACACATGATTATTCATAGAAACTTCCCCTATAAAAAACCAAAACTGGAAACTAAATGTCCCACAATAGGTAAATAGTTAAATAAACTAGCTCATTCACACCATGGAATAATACTGAACAAGAAGAAAGAACAAACTATTGATATATACAACAACTTGGATGGACCTTAAGGGCATTATGCTGAGTGGGAAAAAAAAATTGCAAAAGGTCCCTTATTGTAGAATTCCATTTATATAAAATCCCTGAAATGATAAAAATTATGCAGATAGAGAAATCTTAGTGGTTTCCAGGGATTAGGGATGGCTGAGAAGAGAGAAGCGGGTATGACTATAAAGGTGTAGTATGAAGGAGATCTTAATGATATTGGAACAGTTCTGTATCTTGATTGTGCTGATGGCTACAGAAATCTACACATGTAATAAAATGGCATAAAACTTATACACACATATTGTATCACTGTCAGTTTCCTGGTTTTGATACTGTGCTATAGTTAAATTTACATAGATGTAGCCAAATGAGACCTCTCCTTATCATCTTAGCAACTACCTATAAATCTGCACGTATTTTAACATAAAAAGTTGCGGTGGGAAGGGGGGTGGTGTGCTGTTCATCACAAAAAGAATTGCTTCTTTGTGGAGAACCGATTCTTTGGGCAAGAACAGAAGCAGGAAGACCAGATAGGTGACTGGAAGAATCCAGGTGAGAGATGATGGCAGCTTAGATAAGGATGTTAGCAGTAAAGAAGCCAAATTCTAGACACACTTTTTTTTGTGTGAGATGGAGTTTCGCTCTTGTTGCCCAGGCTGGAGTGCAATGGCGCAATCTCGGGTCACCGCAACCTCCACGTCTTGGTTGAAGTGATTCTCCTGCCTCAGCCTCCCAAGTAGCTGGATTATAGGCATGCACTACCATGCCCGGCTAATTCTGTATTTTTAGTAGAGTCGGAGTTTCTCCATGCTGGTCAGTCTAGTCTTGACCTCCTGACCTCAGGTGATCCAATACTTTTTTTTTGAGACAGAGTCTCCCTCTGTCACCAAGGTTGGAGCGCAGTGGTGCAACCTTAGTTCACTGCAACCTCTGCCTCCTGGATTCAAGCAATTCTCCTGCCTCAGCCTCCTGAGTAGTGGGGACTGCAGGCACATGCCACCACGCCTGGCTAATTTTTATGTTTTCAGTAGAGATGGGTTTTCGCCACATTGGTCAGGCTGGTCTCAAACTCCTGGCCTCAAGTGATCTGCCCACCTCAGCCTCCCAAAGTTCTGGGATTACAGGCATGAGCTACCACCCAGCCTGGACACACTTTAAAAGTAAAAAGAATTTGCTGATATTTGGGATATGGGTGAATGAAAGAGAGGATTCAAGGGCAAATCAAAGAATCCTGGCTTGGGCAAACAGAGTTTCCAATGACTGGGATAGAGTTAACTAAAGAAAAAGAAGAGCAAAGGCAGAAGCTTAGATCTTAGACATCTTAAGTTTGAGATGTCTGCTGGACATTCATGTAAAGACATTGAGGAGGCACTTTGATGTTTGGGTCTGAGTTCAAGAGCTGGTAGTCTGGGATGAAGTATAAATTTGGGACAATCTTCAGTATAAAAAGGTATTTGAAGACAAGAAACTAAGCGAGATCCCCTAAAACATCCATGTAAATAAAGAGAAATAGTCTGAGGACTGAACCCAAGGACACTTTAATATTCAGAAGTCAGAAAGATGAGGAAGAACAAAGACAACTGAGGAGATGGCAAGAGAGCTAGAAGAACCAAGGAAGCTGATGACCTGGAAATCAAATGAAAAGTAGTATTTCATTTCAGAAAGAGTGGCAACAGCAAATGTTGTTGAGGATACAGGGAAACAGGAATTTTCATCCACTGCTGGTGGGAGTGTAAACTGGTATGTGCGACCATTTACTAGGTTGTTTACGTATACCTCAGGAAGCATGTAGAAGAATGCTCATGGCAACATGGTAAGTGGTTGTCAAAAACGAAAGAACCTAAATGTCCTTCAAAAGTAGAATGAGTAAACTAGTATATTGATAATGGGTACTATATACCTATTAAAATGAACTATAGCCATGTGCAACAACATAAATTAATCCCAAAGAATGCTGAACAGAAAGAAGCCAATCACAAAAGATTAAACTTAGTACCCATTTCTAGAAAGTTCCAGGCAAACTCAAATTATTTAGGAAAGCATATACAGGTGGGAAAGTGGTAAAAAAAAATCTAGGAAATGATTATCAGAAAGTCAGAAATGGTACTTCTTGGTACAGAAAGGTAATGAGAAGGATAAATGATGGCTTCTGAAGCACTGATAAAGTTCTGTTTCTTAAACATGGCACTGATTTTATGGGTTTGTAAAAAATATTATTTTTTAAACTGTGTATTTTTTGTGCTCTTCTATATATGTTCCATATCTCATAATAAAATAAATATGGGAGAAAAAAGCATTCCTCTTTGTCAAATGTTGCTGAAAGCTGGCTAAGATGAGGATTGAAAACTGACCAGTGCATGTAGTAATGTGAAGGTCACAAGAGGTACTTCAGGCAAGTGGTGACGAAGAAAACCTGATTAGAACAGGTTCAATGAGAATTAAAAGTAAGGAAATGGAGAAAAGATAAAAAGGCTGCTCTTTCCCAAAGTTCTGCTTATAAAGGGGAGTAGAGAAATGTAACTGTTGCAGGACATACAAAATCAAGGGAGAGTTTGTTTTGGCTTTGTCTTTCAGATGGGAGGTACTACAGCAGGTTTTTATGTTGATGAATAGCATTCAGTAGACAGGGAGGAACTGATGTTGGTGAGAGAAGAGTTAATTGCTAGACTAATGTCCACTGGTAGACAAGAGGGGATATGATATAGTGGGTAAGTAAAAGGTCAGTCTTAAGAGGCGAAGCAGTTTCTACATAGGCAAGGGAGGGAAAAGCAAACAATAGGAGTTGATGCAGTGGGGCTTGGAGACAGTGATGAGAACATGTAGAAATTATCTAATTAATAATTATCTGAGAAAACAGAAGCAAACAAGCTCATCAGGTGAGTAAACAGAGAATGAAGTGTAAAATGTGAGAAAATGTGAAACAGTTATATAGGAAAACTGGAGAAGTCTCAAACTTACAGGATCGCCAGGCAACACAAATAGTCCTCATTATATTAGTATCGTAGACTTAAAGGAAGAATGCTCAAGATGGCTGTGCTTTTTTTTTTCCTCCAGCCACGTTCAGGAATCCAGTACAGACACAGAGAAGGTAGAGAGACAGATTTCAACCAGTTAGAATTTTGCCAGAAACAGAGAATCAAGGAAGTGAAGGTATATGCTAGGGAGTAATAATCAAGGATTATGTAGTACGAGCAGAGTAAGGATAGAAGAGAGAACATGAGGAGGATGAAGGACTATGCAAAGGTACTGGAATCAGTGGCAAGACTCAAGAATTGAAATAAGGGTAGGAGACAGAGTAATGACAAGAGACTGGAAAGTGGGATTCTTGAAAACACAATTATGGAAATAATACAGGGACAGTTATTGATAAAAACAAGAACTAGGCTATGTACATAGAATGAGTAATTAAGGTAAGGCAGAAGATAAAATATTTGTGAGAGAGGAAGTCACAGAACTGAGACACTGGAGTGTTCAAAGAAATCATCTGGGATGCAGACGGAAATCACCAAGAATAACAGGAATAAAGAACAGGAAGCTAGGTGCTAAAAGCATGAAAGTATTAGAGAGATCACTGTATAGCCAAAACTCAAAATGGTAAAGTGACTTGCTCAGGTCATGTAGCTAGTAACTGACAGAACTAGAAAAGAAACATTGGTGGTCTGGTTCTATTTTATGCTATCAACTGGCAAACCAGCAGTTCCCAAACTTTGAGAAAGATCTTTAAAGTTAAAAAAAAAAGCTAAGTCACATAACAGTAAACATACTTTTACTATCTAGTGAAGGGGAAAATATAAAACCAAAAGAGTGATTGTGAATTTGGTGACCGAAATCAAATTTTCTGATGCTAATCAAGAATATATATAAAATTTTTTATTCAATCATTCAATTCACAGATAGATAATACTTGATGTCACACGGATATGTAAATCCCTTTCAATAATTTCTTCACCACTGAGTAAGCACTGCTGGAAGAAAATGGTCTTCATTCCTCAAGTTATATTGAGCATTGGTTTATAATAATCATACAGTAGAATCCAGAGGATTCTTTCCCCTGACGAGTTTACAGTGTGAGGCAATGATTCTCAAACTTTTTAGCTGAGGAGTACTTTACACTCTTAAAAATTATTGAGCACCCAAAGACTTATGCTTTGTGGGTAATATCTGTCAATATTGAGCATATTAAAAATAAAACAAAAAATATATAAACACAAGAATATAGAAAACATTCCATTAGCCATCAGACCAATGATCTTATCACGTCACATGTAGCCTCTGCAAAACTATACACTTAGGAAAGAAAGAGTGAAAAAGACAAACAAAAAAAAACCTTAATATTATTGTTACTATTAAACAGTTTGACCTTGTAGACTCTCTGAAAGTCTTCATCTAAATAAATAGATTGGGCAACTGCACTATTTTTGTGATATACTAGAGTAATTTCAGTTGTTAGAGGTAGGCTGCATTCCAGGTGAAAAACATCTGGTATTAAATATTCTACTTTCTAGTTTAACAGGAGAGAAAGAGGGGGAAATAAAATATTTTTGAGGCCTAAAAAAGACAGTAAGTGGATTCACATTTGATTCCAGGCACCAAGTCATGCATTGTAACCTGACAAGAGTCAATAAAATAAGAAAAAGGGTAATATCCCTAGTAAGAGAGATGAGTGAATTGCTTAAGTCCCAAAACTAGGAAGTGGTGGAGCTATGATTAGAACCCAGGCAATACTGACCCCAAAACCTACATTCTTTCCACAGAAACTCTGAATTCAACAGACTAATACAAATGGAAGATGATCCTGAATTTTCCAATATACTTTTCTTCTCCTCTGTATTTCTGTTCTTTCTTTCTCGGTTAGATAACATTTCCAAGGATGAGAAAGATCATCAAATTGAATAGTGATAGTGATAATGTCTCCTCCTAGCTTATGGTTGACTTCTTCTCCTTAGACTACGGGTTCTCAAAGTATAGCCCCTGAGTCTATGCAATAATGAAATCTGGCCAAAATAGCCAAATGAATTAGTCACTAATAAGAAAACACAATTATGTTACATCAGGTGATGTTACCTGATGGGAACAGAAGAGAAGAAAGTCAGTGTATTAGTCTGTTCTAGCTACTGTATTAGTTCATTCTCACACTACTAATAAAGACATACCTGAGACTGGGTAATTTATAAAGGAAAGAGGTTTAATAGACTCACAGTTCCACATGGCTCTCAAGAAACTTACAATCATGGCAGAAGGGGAAGCAAACACATCCTTCTTCACATCATGGCAGAAGTGTGGAGCAAAGTTGGGGAAAAGCCTCTTATAAAACCATCAGATCTTGTGAGAACTCACTCACTAACAGGAGAACAGCATGGAGGTAACTGCCTCCATGATTCAATTACCTTCCACTGGGTCAGTCCCACAACATGTGGGGATTATGGGAACTAAATTCAACATGAGATCTGGGTGGGGACACAGCCGACCTGCATCATGGCTTATACATGAATTGGATATAAAATCATTACGTTCCCTAATTTGTAACAAGAGATGCATCCCACGACCATCTATATCAGTGCCAACCCCCAACCCTAGTAAAAAAACTTCCATGCTCACCTTCTTTATCAGTAACTGACCAGGAATACTTCTGAAAAGGCTTACTAGATGGAAGGGGGTCCATCTCCAGCACTTTATAAATCTGGCCAAAGGCCGATAGTCTGAGTGCATGCTAAAGGACAAAGCATTATATTTAATCACATTTCAATAGCCATTCATAAAGCCCTTAGAACATCTAGCTAAAAAGATATTCATAAATTCTGGAATTATAACAGCAGAAGTCCCTAACAACACACAGGAAAAAAGTGTTCTAACTGAGAAAATCAGGTTACATTCTCTTGCTAATAAGTCAGAGTAATATGTTCAATCTTCTACCTGTGCACTGTGGGTAATATCTTCTTTTTGCTGGATGGTCATATAGCTCAGAGCATCTGTTGGGTCTCTCTCACAAGGATCATGAAGACCAGGACCTCCTTTGGCAAAGGAAAAACACAAGTATCATTTAGAACTGAGTTTAGAATTCAGGAAACTAAAACAAAAAGAGATGGTTGGGGAGAATGAAGAGAAAATAAAAAATAACTGAGGAACTAAGTTAAAAGTCTGCTCAGTTAAGTGGAGTAAAAAGGACACACTCTTATTTTCAACATGTTAGCACTTACATGTCCTTATTTTATACTGGAAGTCAGTTGAATATCTAAGGCCATAACTGAGTCTTACTTTGAGAATTCAGAAACAGCACAATGAATCAGCCCAAATCTTAAAAGGGATTACATATGGAAAATAAAACCAAATTTAATTTTTCCAAATTTAAAACCAGACTACAAACAGAATGAACTTCAAAAATTTTAACTAAACACCTGTAATTTCAAATTCAGAGTTCGAGGTAAAGCAAATTCAAAGCAGACACAATATATTATTAGTACCCTTTATGTTAGTACATATAAAACACAAATTATAACTATTGAAAAAGAGTTTTATAGCACTTTTCCAACACACATTCTACTTGTCAAAATTCCAAGCAAAAGAATTCCTATGCATCATTCTCCTGTGTAGAGGACAAACTTAGCATGTTATTTAGAAAAATAAACTAAAATGAGAGTTGCTGATCGTTCTGCTTCCAGAGCTTGAAACCCTTACCAGGAAGTAGTATTCCAGATGCCAAACACTCCATTACTCGTCTCAAGGCCTCCCCAGCGCCCAAAGGTCTATTACAAGTACCTATAGACTTTTCACATATAAGTTCTAGTGGCTAGAAGATATTAAATTACAAATTAGTACATGCACCAAGTGTTAAAAGGATTCTAGTTAAATGTGAGCTAACATTTCTATCTACAAGGGAGGCCAAAAAGTGAAACTCAATTTAACATTTAGGGCCCACTTAACATTTTCTCCATGAGTATCAACTTTTACCCTGGGCAGAGTTTTTAAATCAAGCATTTAAGATAGTATGTTCAGAAAACATTTTTATAAAAAAAATTTTTATTTATTTACCCAGAAAGGATCACTAAAGAAACTATGGTCTCTAATTCATTTAACAAAGATTTAATAAGCCTTCATATAAGTTAGTAATAGCTAATAACTAACCAGTGTAAAAAACCCAGCTCACCTATCTCCCACTTAGGAAGCACACAAACCACAAATATTTCAATAATAAGACTTCATTTCAGACAGCCTACTTCAAGTATGACAGTTAGAATGAACAAAGGACCAAATCTCCATGTTCAATAAACTAAGAACTCACAATATTTTCTCAAAGTAATAATTGCTACATTCATTTCTAAAATCAACTTTCATGGCTTTATTTAGATTGTTTTATAATGTTCTGAAGTTGTCTTGATTGGAGCAGGTAAAAAATTTCCAAGTCAATTTACATACACACACACACACACACACACACACACACTAAATGATATCCATATGGGGTTAAGTGTATGGCTTGCTTGACTTTAATTACTAACATGAACTTATCTGTAAATGTCTCCACTCAAAGAGAAAGCTACAGAGGTATAGCATCCTTATACTGGTCTACTGGGTAATTTTCACTGTAATGCAAGGGGGCACCTAAAGAGAAATGGGTCAGCCAAGGAGGCTTTTGTGGGCAGCAGGTGAGCAGTAAGTGATTAACCACCAGTACGCAGTCAAGTGTAAGGAGACATTCACTTCTAAAAGGTATAAAACCGTTTTGTCAGAAAAAAAATATTTCACACTCTGTAACATGAATACGATAAGGTAGAAGATACAGGTTATATGCACAAAAGAAGAATTCATTTAAAAAGATGCTTTATTTTTTTCCATGGCAAACATATGTAATACATGCCCTAGCCAACTTAGGAGATAGCCATTTTATTTTTTTTATTATTTTTATTTTTTGAGACAGAGTCTCACTCTGTCACGAGGTTGGAGTGCAGTAGTGCAATCTCGGCTCACTGCAACCTCCGCCTCCTGGGTTCAAGCGATTCTTCCACCTCAGCCTCCCGAGTAGCTGGGACCACAGGCACATGCCATCATGCCCCGCTATTTTTTGTATTTTTAGTAGAGAAGGGGTTTCACCATGTTGGCCAGGATGGTCTCGATCTCTTGACCTCATGATCCGCCCACCTTGGCCTCCCAAAGTGCTGGGATTACAGGCATGAACACCACGCCCGGCCCTTCCATTTTAAAGCAACATCTCATTTCTATAGGATTTTCTCTGCTGCACCTTCCAAATTTGCTTTTAGCCAGATTTAAGTACTTACCCATCCTTTCAATGGTGCCCATGTGGGAACTCTGTTGCACAAATCACGCAGAATGCGGAGGACAATTACACATGATTTTAATCCATTTGCCCTTGCCTAAAACAAACAAAATGATTCCAGATATCCCTACTGAGATCTATTATTCATTTTGGGCAGGTTCTTTCAAGTGAATATGAAGTAGCAAATTATTCATCAATTATCAAGCAAACAAATAACAATAAAAAAAACAAGTAATCAAAAGTAGTAAAATTAAGGTTTAAAAAGGCAGATTTTTTTTTTAAAGGTAGATTTTTAAAATAAAAGGACCATAATCTTAAAATTGGTTTCACAGTCTCATGGCAACCCCACTCCAGACAACTATCTAATTTAACTCTTAGTTTTTCTCACTCGTGTTTGATTTTTATAAGCAACCCAATTGAAATTCAGAATACTAAGCTAAAAAGAATTATATGATAATAAAACATCATGATCTATAGTAGAAGCTATACTAGGCACTTATCTAAATTAACTCAGTTATTCCAACAACCACGCTATGAGCTAGAAAGCATCCCTCATCTTATGTATACACAGAGACCAGTAAGTGACAGGTGTTCCAAATGAAACTTGCACAAGGATATAATAACAATAAGATAGTAACAAAAAGCCAACCTGAAACCATTTGGCATGTCGAAGAGACGCCAAGGCGTTCAGGCATTTCTGCCTGTCCAATAAGTCCGGAGGATCTTTCATCGAAACATTTTCTAATGGTAAAATGGGATAAAGAGAGACAGATACAATTTGACCAAGGGATTCCTATCAAATTATCAAACAGTAAAAAATAAAAAGAGTAACAACATTTGAGCGAACTAATAAGACTCCCAGAAAATTTCCTGATTTGGCTGTGTTGCTTTTTTAAAAACATTATGCACACTATGATTATTATTAATAGTCATCAGAGTAGTTCTGCACACAAATACAATGAAGCACAAAAAATTCATTTAAGTAAACAAATCATTGACAGCTGCCACTTACAATCTGGGATCTTATTAAGCATGTATAACATCACAGGGCACAAAATAAATACATAGCACTTCTTCCTTTGGCAAGATACAAAGAAGGGAAATCTGGGACCAACAGCAATAACAACTTTTTTAACAGAAGAAATTTTGATCTCTGACTGAAATCTCTTATCTCTTACGTAATCAATGAGATATACTGAGAATATACTGAGGATGACAATTTTTTTTTACACTATAAACTCATTCAATAAGATAACCATTAACAGAAACTTTACCCCATGATTGAAAACTTAAGTATCACTTTGGAATTTCCTATCCCAAACCAAAATTATTAAAACCACAAACATAAAATACAGTGAACTATATTTCAAGTTTTATATGTCTTTTTTAAATAAAAAGCAAACAAAGAATACTAATTATGGCTATTCAGCTTGCCTTAACTGTAATATAAAACAGCCCACAAACACTTCTTCCCAGCATTATCGTGATAATAACAGACTGGATTATGGTCGTGCATTTGTGTGGGCCAAATAATGCAATGTATATATTTCTAAATGGGTGACAAGAGCACTGATACTTTTTGATTTCTTCATTATCAGAGGATCCCACTACAGCAATCAATGTTTATTCTTTTTTTTTTTTTTTCTTTTTTTGAGACAGGTTCTTCTACTGTCACCCAGGCTGGGGTACACTGGCACAATCTCACTGTAACCTCCTCCTCAGGCTCAAGAGATCCTACCATCTCAGCCTCCTGAGTAGCTGGGACTACAGGCATGTGCCCCCATGCCCAGCTATTTTTTTTATAGATACGGGATCTCAGTATGTTACCCAGGCTGGTCTCAAACTCCTGGACTCAAGCAATCTACCTGCCTCAGCCTCCCAAAGTGCTGGGACTACAGACGTGAGCCACTATGCCCAGCCAGTATTTATTCTAACTGATGAAATCTCATTAACTAAAAAAGGCAATAATGGCAATAATGCCAATAGAAAACATATTTATTAAAGGAAGAACTGTGGTTCTCTTTACTGGCCATGACACTGTAAAGGCTGAAGTGCTACACACTTATTTTCTGACCAGGTGAGCTCTACAGCAGTTATTTGCATTGTAACAAAATCAGAATACAAAGTTTCATTACTCCCTTTTATCCATAAAATGGGAAGCCTCAAAAAGGATTATTACTCTGGATTTATTTATAAACAAATGTACTATGGGTATTTATTTCACAGGTGATAAAGCTTCTGGACTTGCCCAATTTTGTCTCTATAGTGATCCAAGATATACAAGTAGCTCACTTTAATGTTTTTATGTCAAAATGCTTAACTGTGGTCAATACAAGCATCTGTGTAAAGCTCACATATCAGATAAAACAAAGTACTGTAAATGAATGTTTAGAATCTCTTAAGAGTTAGACATGACAAAGGTTGACTGCTGAATAATGTAATCCCAATAAACAGTATGGACCATATTTTTTTAAATGTCAATTTTTAAATGAATACAATGGCAAGCTCAATTTTATTCTATCATCTTATTACCAAGCAGGAATGTCAGGAAAAGGGAGACAATGGGAGACGGAAGTGAGGCAGAGGATAGGAAAAGGCAAGGCAAGCCAAAATTCTTCTTGTATTTTATACTTTCATCCAGGGATCAGAGCTTGTAATTAGCATCTTACTCTGATTATAACACAGATATTTTTAATGGGAGACAATGGCAAAAAATATTTTGATAAATTATGTCATCCCAAAGTCGAATTATAACCACAAACTCTTATTTTAGAAGACTGTGAAACAGGCTTGCTACAGACAGTCAACATTTGAAGACAACAGATTCTAAGAAAAGATGAAATGGACAGGCACTGAACAGAAGACCTGCACCAGATTCCCTTTTTCATCACCACCAGAATGACCATGTTTCTTCATGCTCTGATAGTCAGAAAGTCAAAAGATCCAAAATGGTTTCAGTATCAGGACGTAGAAAACAGTAGAGGAGATACAATTCATCTCATTTTATTTTTTTCCAAGTTCTTAATATTAAAATAATATAAATTCATATGGTAATACAGTGCTATTTATAAGCATAGATTGTCTATTTCCTTTATATAATTAATAACATACAATTTTTTATATATTTTCGTTCCTTTAAAAAAACTTCATTTAACATGGCAATTGCAAAGCTACTCCTGGTAGCAGAATCTCAAGTTTAATATTTCTGAACTTTTATGTAGATGTTTAAATTTGGAGGAGGATCAAAACTTTTCTGATAACACATCTTGGAGTTCTCAATTAGCAGTAATAGAACTGTCAGTCATCTCATTTTCTCCGAAAGTGACCAGTGAAACAGATAAGAAAAAGCATGGGAGGCAGGGATTGAAGGGTGACAAAAATGCCAAAAGCAAAGAAATATAGCTTTTTTGTTGTTGTTGAGACAGTCTCTGTTGCTCAGGCTGGAGTGCAGTGGCATGATCTCGGCTCACCGCAACCTCCACGTCCCGGTTCAAGCGATTCTCCTTCCTCAGGCTCCTGAGTAGCTAGGACTACAGGCGCCCACCACCATGCCTAGCTAATTTTTTGTATTTTTAGTACAGATGGAGTTTTACCATGTTGGCCAGACTGGTCTCAAACTCTACACCTCAGGTGATCCACCCGCCTTGGCTTCCCAAAGTGCTGCAATTATAGGCATGAGCCACCGAGCCTGACCATGAATACAGCTTTTAAGAAAATGTATTAGTCAGTAACCTAGCATCAAGGAATGAAGGTACATATAACATTCTAGCAATGGAAGCACTGGAAAGTCTATTATGCCTAACCATGTTCATTTGTTTAGAGGTTAAATCAGTGACCAGAATCACATTATACTGCAGGAAACATCGGTCAGTTTCTCTCAATGCCTTACATGCAAACTAACTATCTACCCCTGTTAACAAAACACTAGCCTGGAGATGGGGCCAGCAAAAAAAAACAAAACATGACTGCATTAAACAGGAGTTATACATCTGGAACCTGGGCTCTTCAAAGTTAAAATAATTGAGCTCAGTATTATGAGGGGGCCCCTTGACAATCAGGATGAAACTGAGCTAAGTCTATGCTGACAGAATTTTCTAGTTAGCCTAAGAATATCGTGGCAGCCCCTTGTCTCTCATTTCCTTGAAACTTTCTGGAGAGAAGACATGTCCCAAGCCACTGTCCATGCAAAAAGCATATTTATATTATTATGGGCACATAATAATATAAACAGGTAGGCCGGGCCCAGTGGCTCACAACTGTAATCCCAGCACTTTGGGAGGCTGAGGCAGGTGGATCACGAGGTCAGGAGTTCAAGATCAGCCTGGCCAAGATGGTGAAACCCCGCCTCTACTAAAAATACAAAAATCAGCCAGGCATGGTGGCTAGAGCCTGTAATCCCAGCTACTCAGGAGGCTGAGGCAGGGAACTGCTTCAACTCAATAGGTGAAGGTTGCAGTGAGCCGAGATCACGCCACTGCACTCCAGCCTGGGCGACAAAATGAGACTCCATCTCAAAAAAAAAATACACACACACACACACACACACACACACACACACACACACACACAGAGAGAGAGAGAGAGAGAGATAAATGTAGCAATAAAGTAGAAAGAACTGTTCTCCTAATTTATGTGACTAATGTCACTTGGTATGACTTTTCTTCAGTGGCAGTCAGTCACTGGAAAGACAGTGCCTAAAAGTTTGACCTAGATTGGCTGGGCACAGTAGCTCATGACTGTTAATCCCAGAACTTTGGGAGGCCAAGGCAGGAGGATCACAAGATCAAGAGATCAAGACCATCCTGGCCAACACAGTGAAACCTCGTCTTTACTAAAAATATAAAAATTAGCTGGGTGTGGTGGTGTGTACCTTGTAGTCCCAGCTACTTGGGAGGCTGAGGCAGGTAAATTGCTTGAACCCAGGAGGCAGAGGTTGCAGTGAGCCGAGATCATGCCACTGCACTCCAGCCTGGCAACAGAGTGAGACTCCATCTCAAAAAAAATAGTAAGTTTGCCCTGAATAATGAAGATCCAGAAGCTAGTGAAGGCAGGAAAATAAAGCCTGCTGCATCATTATAATCAGAGCTGTGATGGCTATCCTGTAAAGCCTACTGCCTTGACCCTAGCAAGATATATGCTAGTGGATTTCTGCCAAGAAGAGAGAGTTCACACTGGCACCAATATGAAGGGACTCTGAGGCAACTCCTCTGTGAATCCTTGAAAATCCACCCCAGTACTGAGGAGAGAGGTTTGTCTTTAAGTCTAAGCCACAGGGTCTCTGTAGTTTCCTTATCCACCTGGTTTCAAACTGCATTATAAATAAGCAGATAATTTATCACCCACTTTAATAGCAAATATATTTCTAATTTAAAATCACAAGCACCAAAAGAAACTGAGACTCTATGTGAAGCTCATAACAACCAGATCAGCTTAACCACTTAGGCAGTAATTCTAGACAATAATGGGAAAGTGGACCGAATACTAGAGGTAGAGTCAGGGAAGCTGAATAAACTGTGAGATTTTCCTCATTTACAAAACGGAGCAATTAGCTACCCCATAGGGCCATTTGAGGGCTTTTAAAATAAATCATATATGAGGAAGTGCTTATCACATGGTAGGTTATAAAAATATCTTAACAGAGATTAATCTCCAATATATATTTCTTGAGCTATGAGATGCCCATTAATGCTTCTTACACAATGGAGAGTCCTATTTAATCAGACAATATGATGACTCTGTTAATTCACTTAACAGATTTATAGGACTTTTTAAAAAAATCGTCTACTATGTATCAGGTACCCTCAGAGGTAATAAGGATAAAGAACAGGCAAAAAGACACCTGCCCTCAATGAATCATAAGCTATACAATGTACCAGGTTTTTATTATTAGCACTGCATAAATCATTATACTGATTATAATACTACAAATGACTCAGTGTTTAAGAGTTTAACTGTGCTTGAGTTGACTTCTTTTGGACCTACCATGTGCACATTATTTTCACTGTTAAGAGTTTGAGTAGATGGGTTTGTGCTGTCAATCTTCAATAAGTTGACTATTACTATTTACTGAGCAACTACTATGTGCCAGTTATTGTACAAGTCACATTAGATAAATTCCCTCAACCTGAGAACAACTTTCTAAGGTTTTTATAATCCACAATTTAAAATGAGGAAACCTACCCAAGGTCACACAGCAATAGCAACTAATGGAGTTAAGAGTCAAACAAGGCTAGGCTCAGTGGCTCACGCCTATAATCCTAGCAATTTGGGAGGCCGAGATAGGCAAATTGCCTGAGCTCAGGAGTTTGAGACCAGCCTGGGCAACATGCAAAACTTCGTCTCTACTAAAATACAAAAAATTAGCCAGGCATGGTGTCATGCGCCTATAGGCCCAGCTATTCAAGAGGCTGAGGCATGAGAATTGCTTGAACCCAGAAGGCAGAAGTTGCAGTGAGCTGAGATTATACCAGTACACTCCAGCCTGGGCAACAAAGCGAGACTGTCTCCAAAAAAAAGACAAAAACAAAAAAGCCAAACAAAAGACAGCTGCACACCAAGATCTGTGCTTTTTCTCCTATGCCTTCATTAGCAGGAAACATGTAGTAATGAGGAAATGATTATTCTACAGGCCTTCACATAAAGGGTTAGAATGCAGAAAGAAGACTGACAGCATAGGAGGAAACTTACCTATGAGACAGTATGTAATACCAAAGAGATTCACTCTATATTATGGCAATTTAAAATGTAAACCGTGATTTGAAATGAGTAGGTAGTTAGATCCATTCTGCACAATCCTGAGGAAAAAGCTTTCATGCCCCAGTCCTCTGGTTCTGTCTGCTCCTAACCATGCTTTTTTTTCTTTTTTAGATTTTACCCAAATATGTGGCAAGTTAAGAGAGACAAAAGAAAGATGTGAGGTGTGTATGTATTGTGAACAGTTTGTTTGAGTAGGGGTAGGTGAAAGAAAGTTAAGATACTATAGGAAAATGTCTCCAAGAAAAAAGTTACAATGGATTTTTTTTTAACTTCGAGGAAAAAATGAGTATAAATTAAGAGAAGAGAAAAAGGGGTAACTTTCAACCCCAGAAATTCCTAGAACCTGAATGAATCTTGTGCTTTTAACCCATGCAGTTGAAAAGAATTGCATCAAGGGGATGAGGAGCTGTCTAGTGTGAGAAAACAGAATGGTACAGCCCAGGTTTGAAATGCTCAGTTTTATACTAGGTCCTCCAAGTTGCCCAGGAATGTGCAAGCCAGTAGCAAAGATCAAAAATTGTCTTTGACAAAACCCAGATTAGACAAAATGAGCAAATTAGAAAAGATATCAAATGAGTCAACAGGATTGGGATGTTAAGGACAACAGCAAAGCAAATCTTTCTGCCATTCAAAAGGAAAGGAAGTAAAATGTGTAAAACATTACATCAAAGTCGATTCCTTCACCTTACCTGATCCCATATAATAGCTGATGAGACTCAGCTCATAGAGGTCTTTCGATCCTTTAGTAACTAAAACACCTTGAACAGAGACTATGACTCTCTTACTTTATTACAAAATCTATTCTATAATAGTGTTCCAGCAAGGGTACAATATAATAAGAATGTTTTCAGCTTCTCTAAACAGAAGTTAAAGTTATAAAGGCAACAGACTAAGTTTAAAGGTATCACTGAAAGCTATAACAAAATCTCACATAAGTACACAAAACCACAGGAATAAAGAAGAATGATGTTCCCTTAATACTTTCAAAGAAGAAATTAAAGGGAAGCTGACAGATATAAGCAAACATGTAATTAACCTAGCCTTTGGCAACTTCAGTCTTTTTCTCATCTCACTATACTCAAATAATTTTTAATAATACCTATAATTACAACACTACTTAGAAATGGTTGGCTTTATAATAGAGGGTCAAGAAGAACACATCTTACCAGAATTAATATTTATCTTGACACTTCAGAAATCATTTTATAGTTCTACAGTTAATGGTGAACTGTTAAGCTGTTAAAAAAATTAAGCCATTTAAGATTGGTTCTTCAGAGGTGCTACAGATACTACATTACAGCAAAAAAATTTTAATGCATAGGCATAAACTCAATTATAGACTGGATGCCCTTTGATTTTAAAATATGACTCATAAATGTGTCTGGTTTATATCTGCTGGATTATGGTATAGCTGATTTTAGTTATCCCAAAAAACATTTTTTTGAAAAGAGTCTAGCACTTTTATGTCATCCTATGAGTCATGTCTCTCAAAAATTAAAATTCCAACTTTACTGGTACCTTTTTCTCTACCCTTATCACTAAGTTAAAATAAGAAACTGACCAATATTTCTTGCAGCACTGGTATCTCAGGTAAGGGAGTAAGCAATGGGACTTGTTGAAAGTCTAGTGATGAAAAATAGCAACAGGGAGTCTCCACTCACCCAGAGAGGCTGTCAATTGTCATGACAGAGTGGCCAGTTGGTCAAAGGTTTAACACTGGAGAAATAGCACCTGGCAAGTTTCAAGGGAAGGAGAGGCAGAAACAAGCTAACCTGACAGGATCAGAACATCAGAAAAAGAAGCCCACCATAACTCCATCATGAACTTCTCACAACTACTAATAACTGAATAGATTTCTCACTCTACTTTTATGAGGATGACATTGCCAAAGAGCAACTCTTCTTAACTTCAGAGAAAGTTTAAAGCATGATCCTCAAATAAATCATATTCAAAATGTTAACAGGGTCACAAACCTCCTAGAAAAAAATTTACTGAACATTATTCATTAAAAAAATTCAATCTTCCAGTTTACATCCCGTACACTATGAAACAAATCTAGACACAGATGAGTACAAATCTTACAAGATAATACAGCTATTAGAAGTCAAGAGCAACATGATGCAAGTAATTTTTTAATTTCTCCTTTTTTTTTTTTGAGGCAGAGTCTTGTTCTGTCTCCCAGGCTGGAGTGCAGTGTTATGATCTCAGCTCACTGCAACCTCCACTTCCTGGGTTCAAGCAATTCTCGTGTCTCAGCTTCCCAAGTAGATGGGATTAGAGGCACTCACCACTATGCCTGGCTAATTTTTTTGTGCTTCCAGTAGAGATGGGGTTTCGCCAAGTTGGCCAGGTTGGTCTCAAACTCCTGGCCTCCAGTAACCCACCCACCTCAGCCTCCCAAAGTGCTGGGATTACAGGCATGAGCCACCATGCCCAGCCAGGATGCAAGTAATTTTGGAACAATGAGCAAATTTGAAAACAATTCTGTTTTGGACCATGTTTAATCCTGAAATCTGACCATTAAGCCAAAATACATAGAATTAAGTTGGCTGATAACAATAACTTAATGCAATACTAGACAAAGTAAAACAGAACACTAAATGACATAAAAATTAAAGCAGAGTTAAAACCAAAATGACAAGCACAGGTTTTTGAATTAACATTTTATATTTTGAATTCATACATTTTTGCAAAATATACTAATTATGTAGAAACAAAGCCATTTAAAATACTATTAAAGAGTGACATAAAGCAAATGAAGGTTATTTCCTAAATCCATGAAATACTGTTAACATAGCTTTTATATTAAAAAAAACCAACAACAAATATATACATATATATGCATGTGTACCTCCATCCTTCTTCTCCAATTCGTCCCTAATTAGAGGTGAGGTAAGTATCACCTTCAAAGTTAGAGTGGGCTCTTTTGTATTCCGAATTATAATAGATGCCTCATTTACACATTGTTCCACTTGATATTTCTCTTCTGTGAGTTTCTGAAAGTCACCAAGATTTCAAAATCACCCAGTTAGTTAGAGTGAAACCTCGAAAGAAAAAAAAAAAAGAATGCCTGTACTACGTTTTCAAATGTTATTAACTATTAATATTACTGTGCTCAAAAGGGAAAGAAAGCCTCTAACTAGTTCTTTACTGGGGATAACACTTTTCCCTCCTCCCAACTTACAAGAAGATCCTCTTTCTCCATTCTTTAAAAATCAACTACAATGTCAACCATCCATACAAGTATGAAACAATATTTAAAACCATTCTAATATTTGAAAGTAAAATGCCAACAGCATCAGTATGTGATAAATGGTAAATTATTGTTCTTAAAATTATTACAGAGAACTATTATAGTATAGAATAATAAATGGCTGGGACTGCTCTCCAAAACAGTATCTCTTTTTATAGAATAGCCTAAACAGGAACTCCTACTTGCCAAAACCTTACAAATATAAGATTATGTAGCTTTTTAAAGATCACCAAATAAGTAGGAGTGAAAAAGTATCTCTGCACAGTCACTCACCAGTAGGAAACAATGAGTATAAACAACTAACTTCTCCCCTTCTCTGACAACAGGTCTCAAGAGATCTTTCAATGGGACCTACCTTTATGGGACAAGTCATCTGACATCTACAGGAAAATCTACATTGCATCTTTTAACATACAAATATAAACATATAATTTAAGTAGGGGCCTCCCAGAAAATAATCACCTCATCAGATTTATATATTAAGTTATGCTTAATATATTATTATACATTAAATATATGATTTAATAAGTTACACTGGGCTTTTTTTCTTAGTAGTGAAATTTAGTATCTATTACCTGACTTACAATAGCCAGGTTGAATGGAGATACTACCAGGTCCCTGCTCATCAGTGTGTGTTAAAAGACTTCAAAATCACTTACATAAAAATAGCATTTTACCATTAAACAATCACAAAAAATTAGGAAAGGGAAAACGCATTATCCTACTTCTGAACAGAGGATGCCAAGGACGGGAAAGGCCATACAGTAGATGAAAGAAGCAGAATATAAAGAAACTACAAAAAACAGCTCATATTCATTTTGCCATTAAAAGAGAATTAAAGATGTCTATCAAAGAATATATTGAACTTCATTTTTCAATTATGCATGTAGATCACCATAAGATATGCCCAAAATAATAAACCTGACATGCATTTTGTACTAGACTAATTTTAAGTGATATCTGGTTTTGGTCATCCTCCTCCTCCTTTGCTCAAAGAAGTACTAAAATCATCCTAGGAAAGAATATGAAGAGAAAAGGTAAAGTATAATCTCAGCTAATCCACATACTTAGATAACTGAAAGATTTTCTATGTTAAGTGCTCAGTAAAAAGATTTTTGATCCATAAGAAAATAATACCATATCAGAGACTGGTTTTCCACAAAAACCATGAAAACTGGGCAGGGTGGGGGCGGAGGGTGCTGGGGGGAAAAGGTTTAATTGTAAAAATCACACTTAAAATAATTTCATGAATATTATTAACAATATACGTGCACATATGTGTATATATGTGGGTATGTGTATACATGAATATAATTTAACCTGAGATTAGTGTACAATCATCATCCCTATTTTACAAGAAAATGTACCTTTACCCAAACATAGATTTATTGTTGGAGAAATCTATTGGCTGTGTTAAACTGAAAGATAGTTCTCATAATATCCACCATTAGTCTTAAGAGTTCACACCTCTTTTACCTTCTCTCAGACAGCATTTCAAAGACCTAAAGATATTTATATCATTTTTAGTCTTTTCTAGCCTAAAAAGCTTCAGTCTCCAAAAATTTGAGATGATTCATACACCCTGTACTCTCTTCAGGGTAAACCCCTTAAATACTTGCTAACTAGACAAGGACATTTTTAAACTGCAGTGCTCACAAATAAAGACCCTCACTCAAGACACAAACAATGTGGAGTTCACAGTTGTGATCTACACACAGAAAGCTCTAACAATGACAACTACAGCTTGGCCCGAATCTTCTGTATCTTCAAAACAGAAGAGAGGTGATAGATTTCCCAAATAAGAACTCTGATTTACTATAGCACTGGTTCTCAACCACTTTTCAACACTGCAACACCTGAAGATGAGCAATATGACCATTCTTATAAGAAACAAGACTCATGAAAGGAACAGAAAGGGGGTGACGTGTGTGAAAAAGCCAGTAACATATCTGACTCTGATAATTCTAGATTTGAGAGTAATGATGTTTACTATACTAAAAGCAGAAATACAGATTAAATTCTAAAACAACATAAGAAATTGAAAGGAGAACTTTATTAACATTCTAATAAGCTACCAGTATGGTTAGCCAGAAAGCCAATTAATGAGCTTTCTATTTTGCAAAGCTTTATTCCATGTTTAATACATAAAGCTATATATTTCACTCTCCTTCCCCAAATGATCACAAAAGGATTTTTTTATAAAGGGGGGAAAGGTAAACAAATTTAACCCTACAAAAGACCAGAAAACATTTCTCCATCAAAATTCAAAGTGGAAAAGCCAAGTATGTTCTGTCATTTAAAAAAACTTATATTAAGACAGAATGGTTAAAATAGTGTCCCCAAAATTAATACAGGAGAATGTGCCAATCAGTAAAATAAATTTGAGCATCACGAATGGTATGAGGGTCAGTTGGTATATATGAAGGAAAATGATCCAGAAACAAAGCTAATAAAAACAAATTTAGAATTCATACATCTTGAAAAACATACCCCTTTTAAGATATACAAATAAAAGAAACTAATTTTTAAAAAGTGAGTGGTGGTGGGAAGCATTCAACAATTCACAAGTTTGGACCTACAGGCCAACATCTATTTCTGTGACATGGATGTGAAGACAAACTGGTATAAAAGTATCAAAAGCTGTAATCTAATTAGACCACAGACAATATGCATCTGAAACTGAACGATGATCACAGGTTCCCAATCAGTGATGCAATTAGTCCTTGGGGTAGGCTGGCAGGGGAGGTCCTAGAATGACCAGAATCCCAGAACGGTTACCTTTGTCCCTGAGGAGCCTTCCGCCTTCAGCAGCGTCCTCCAGGGAACATGCCAACATCATATTTTTCTAAATGCATCCCAGTGTAAAAAAGGTTTGGAGACAAGGAATTAATAGTGATTTCCCATTAACAGAACAAATAGGTGACAAATTAACTGAGTCTTCAGTTTTAAAATTTCCTATCTATGAAAGTCTCTAGTTGATAAGAGAGTCTCTTAGTCTCTAGAAAGTATCTCGTCTAGGCTGTTTTCAATCATCCAATTATCATTACACCAACCCTTCCAAGAACTTTATAATCTTGAGCCGTCGTCTAGAAAAAATGAAGATTCTCAGCAAGATATAATGGAAAAGTTTAAGATGTTACCTTAATGGCCATCTTAATTTGGTAAATATATCCTGAGTATGAATCACCAGAAGTTTAACTGTGATGAATTAGTCATTGACCCAGAATAGTAGTATTCATTTTGTCTGTGTTTATCCTTGCTATTAGCAATTCTTGTTAATAAATTTTTCAAAGTCACTGCCTATTTTCACCTTTTTACAAATTCACCTAGAGATGCAGTTAAACTGTACTCACCTGAATCTGAATAGGAAGATTATCTTTGACTGTATTTAACAGGGTCTCTGTGGGTTTGTCTTTGCACATTAAAACCAGCTCCAAGTCCATATCATCTTTAATCAGCAAGCCTTTTGCAACCAGGCCAATCCTCATTACACCACACAATGTCCGACCACCTTGATCCCTAAAAATAAAAGTCTGCATGATTACTTTCACAACCTACTTCCTAAACTGTAACTTAATCATCACTTGGCTTCCTGAATATCCTTACAAATTGATAAGGGAGTATGTAGATCTAGACGTCCAAGTATCCACAAAATTAAGTCTGAGATTTGAGGCTTATAAAGTATCTATCTCTCCTCAAGGATTCAATAGGAAATATATTTCATACTATAGATCTTTTAATTCTTTACTACACTTACATTGCTTAAGAAAACTCAAAAATACTGTATCCCCTTGAGTATTTTTTCAAATTGTTCTTTTTAAACTTCCTTCTGGCCAGGTGCAGTGGCTCATGCCTATAATCCCAATACTTTGGGAGGTCAAGGCAGGAGGATCATTTGAGCCCAGCAGTTGAAGACCAACCTGGGCAACACAGTAAGACCCTGTTGCCACAAAAATTTTTTTAAAATTAGCCAAGTGTAGTGGCATGTACCTGTAGTCCCAGGCACTCAAGAAGCCAAGGAGAGAAGATTGTTTGAGCCCAAGAGGTCGGGGCTGCACTGAACCACGTTTGCACCACTGCACTCCAGCCTGAGTGACAGAATGAGACTCTGTCTCAAAAAATAAAATAAACTTGCTTCCGTTTCAGTAGTTATTAGGGAATTTGTGAGGGACATGAATACCATGGTATACTGAAAAAGAACATCAGGGTATAAATCTTAAAGACCTGGATTTTACTAGTGGTGCCTGCTGACTCAGTATCCACAGCAGTAAAATGACTACTGGCTAGATGAGCTTAAAGTTCCTTCTAGCTCTATCATTCTAAAGTTCCTCCCATTCTGTATCAGCTTATAAGGAAAGCAGAAAAATGTAGTATAGAGCTGAGGAAGGAAAGATAAACTGCCAGCATATGCATTCCAAATCCAGGAGTAGCTAGAAGAGCAACCACTCAAAAAACATCAAGTCATGAATGATGCATAAGAAAAATGTTCATCTATCCTTGGTTTTAATTCTGAAAGTTTCTTATTGGTTCATTTCCCTTAATAACAAGTGAAAATATTAACTAAGTTTAGCAGTCTTTCAACAAATAAGCAAGTGTTTTGAGTATGGCAAACACATTACTGGAGTTACAGTCTCTCCTGCTCCTGAGGCTTACTCTGTAGTTATGCCACAAAAGCAGTAACAGTTCAAGCAACCTGCTTAAAAGGGAAAGAGAAAGTAACATCAGAGCACAAATTGTGTCACATATTCTCATTTAAATCTCACAACAAGCCTCCATTTAGAAGACAAGAAATGTGAACCTCAGAATAGTTAACTGTTCAAGTTCACTAAGAAAGTAAAATGGCAAAGCCTAGATTCAAACCCAAGTTGTTTTGACCATAACATTCAGGTCCTTTACATTATATGATTGCTTCCCAAGTTCAGGAAAGGGAGAGGTCATATTAGAGATGTAAAGCAAGGCAAACTGAAAGTCTGACTTCAGCAGAATCTTGATCTGCCTAGATGGGAAACAGTCACTCAAGCTATAAGCAAAGAATCAGCAGAGATGGGGAAGAATCAGCAGAGTTGGGCAAGAATCAGTAGAGTTGGGAATAAAATGGAAAGGGAGAAGGGAGGGAAACAAATTTTAAAGCAAGTGACCCAAGTGTAGGCAATTGTCTGATACTTACAATAGAGAATTAGTCATCTTTGATTCCTTCTTCCTCTGTGTCCTTGTCCTCTCATTCTTCCAAACCTAATACTATAATGGTTTATAAATTCTCCTTCCATAATCACGATCAAACTATTGCTTGCAAACCAGTTTCTTCAGGCTTTTATTACCTCTCATGTAGACCACCTCAGTAACCTCCTCCTCACTGGTCTTTCTGACTGACCTCTGTCATCTCCAAAGTACTGTATACAGCAACCAGAATAATCTTCCAAAGGTGCTGATTGTATAACACCCTACCTACTATTTCCTCGGTGTCCCATTGAACACCTGGACAATTACCATATTGGGAGGCAATTTAGAAAGCGGCATCACTTCCTGGTTCTAATCCTGGCTCTGCTACTTACTCTGTGACACTGGACAAATTTCAAATAACTTGACTTCTTTTGAGCCTGCTTCCTCATTTGTATAACAGGAATAAGGCCTTTCTCACAGAGTAGTACTGAGAATACATTTAATACAAGTAATAAACTTTGGCCAGAGCCCAACAGATATTAATAGCTCAATAAACAATAGCTATTATTTCTTAAACAGTTATTATATTTTCTCATATCTATACCATTGCTGAAATTTATTTTTTTCTTTCACTTTCACCACCTGCCAAAACCCTACCCATCCATCCTCTGAGCCTGTTCCAAGTGCTACCTCCTTGATAAAGCTTTTTCAGACTCCCAGAACCAGCACATCATCTCTCCCTGCTCTGTACTTTCACATTTTATTCACAGGACATTGAAGCATAGATGTTAAGAAAACTGGATCTGGAGTCAGAGAAATTTGAATATGAATCCTGGCTCAACCACACATATTTACTAAGTGGCCTTAAGCAAGTTAAAGTTTGTGAATGATTCAGAGTCACTCTTTCTCATAAGCAAGTTTGGAGTACAGGAAATTTCACAAGTAAAACAGGAGTGGAGAAAGGGAGACAATAATAGAGACTAGTAGATTTGTTGTAAGATAACAGAAAAAATACTGTGGTACAATAGTTGGCACTCAATAAACAGTAGCTATTATTAGCTCAGTTATTAAATTCTAAATCATAATTATTATATACTTGGTCTTATCAGCTCACAGGTAGAAGACAGCATAATTGAGCAGAAAATGAATTCCTAATTCAAACAATCGTGAATCTGAATTACAAAATTGGAACATGACAGTTATTGTAAAGCAAGCAACCCAATGTATTTGAATTTACTACATGTGAATTACTTAAAATTAAAAACAGAATTTTAATATTCCTAATAATACAAATTGTGGAATTTTGTATAAGTTATTTGACTTTCGAATCAGTTTTTTAAAAGGTAAAGTATTAAGTTAAAATAAGAGAGCATAGGTAAAAGCTTAGCCTAACAGTGCCTGGCAATAGAAAACACTTAATTGCTTAATAAATACAAGCTACCCCTAACCCATTTCTGTGTCCTTCACAGTGCTTAACACTCACCAGGCACATAACATATGTCCATTACCAGAACACAACTCTGTCCTTGGAAGACATGCCTGCCTCTGATGTAAGAAGAGAATCATTCTGTACTCCTTGAGTTCCACCACATGGGAAAGATCATAGGCAAGGGCTCAACCAGAAACTGTTCCACAAAATGGAAAGACTGTATATAGACAACCAAGAGCATCCACAAACAGAACCATATTTAAAAATCCAGGCCCGGCATGGTAGCTCATGTCTGTAATCCCAGCACTTTGGGAGGCCAAGGCAGGAGGACTGCTTGAGGTCAAGAGTTTGAGACCAGACTGGGCAATGTGGCAAGACTCTTGTCTCTCAAAAAAAAATTTTTTTTTAATTAGCCAGGCATGCTGGCACACACCTATATAGTTCTAGTTATTCAGGAGGCTAATGTAGCTCAAGATCACTGGAGCCCAGGAGTTCAAGGCTACAATAAGCTATCATCACACCACTACACTCCAGCCTGGCCAACAGAGCACCCTTTCTCTAAAAAAAAAATAAAAATAAAACTTCAAATGAAAGTATGGAGGAGCATATTATCCTGTAAAAGTCTTTAAATCACAGACCTCATCCAGTTAAGCAAGTCTATATGAGTGCTTTCCAAAACATGCCAGGCTTGAGAAGAAACAAAATTAGAAATTGTATTAAAAAGACTTAAATTTCACTGAAATGTACACTTAAAACAAAAATAGCAAATCTTATATATTTTATCATAATAAAAAAAGTTTTTAACATGACATAAACATGTAAAAAAGTGCAATGTAAATCTGGAATACTATTAATTGACTATTAAATGACTATTTAAGTTGCAGAAGAGCTGAGATACACACAGAACTAAATAATTAGATAATATTACTAATGAACATGAACTAAAAATCTAACATTTGTACAGACATCACATGAGAACAATTACCTTCAAACTGACAAGACTATGACCAGACATAATGTATAAACTGCCTATAAATAGCTTTAAAAAATTACACTCTTCAGTAATAAAACTGATACACTGATTATCTTTCATCTGAAGATAAAAAAGTTTATACTATCTTTCAGTGAAGAAAATCCATTTATCAGTACTTTCCTACTATTATTTATCTACTTACCACATTGATTTAAAAGTTAAAAGATGAAGAAAAAATTCTGTAACCTCTTCCATTTACAAATTGTAGCCAAAGTAATGTTTTTAAATTTATTAACACGGTATAGTCAAACAAGCTCCATCTTTCAAAGTTAGACACTTACTCCAATCACAGTGACGAATGCTCAAAACAGTAACTTTAAGCTTAGCCTTGCATAAAAAGGTTAGTGATCTACCTCCAGGTACCACTTCAGTTTCACTAACATACTATTGTCACAGCACTCAGAATATTAGACTATTTAATTGTTAAAGGGTATGGTTCCCATTAGACCTTGATCCAATCCACAAATATAAAATAAGCAATTACAATATGCAGGACACTGCTAAATTCCTGGGAATCAATGAAAGTAGATACCATACGAGGATTTTTAAATGCCTTACAAAAATCATATTTTATGATCTCCCCAGAGACCAAAACACTATTTCAAATTTTAGGAGGCTGAATCAACAAAGTAAAAAGATCCTTAGAGGACTTGGTGTTCTCTCAAAAGGGATCCTAAGCAGGTCCATTTTCTTTCTCTGGCTCTAATCTTTATTCGTTTCTCGCTTTCCTTTCAAATTTAACTCAGACAATCTCCACATAGCATTTATTTCCTTGGATATAGTCTCATATATGCATAAGACAAAATCCAGAAAACAGTGTAACACAAACTCAATCCAGCAGGACCTTAGAGCTTTGCTGTGCACGTAGCACAACATCCCAGAGGTCAGTCCACACTCACTTGGAATAGTTTTCTCCAGCCTCATCTTTCTTCACTTCTGTCTCACCCTCTGTTTTTGTGCCTTTATTTGTTTCATCCAACCAATCCGAGACATGTTTAAGAGCACATTCCACAGTAGATACCATATTCTGAACAGCTTCAAGTTCCTCCGGAGATGGATAGATTGTTGAATGTTTCACCATAACATGGCGATCATCATTAGCAAAAGATCGAATCGATCTCTGTTAGAAGAATGAAAACAATTACTTCAACACAAGAAATATCACCTGAAAAGGATGATATACAAACATATCTTTAGCCAACCCACAGCACTGATTGTCTACTGTGAAATAGTTAATACTGAAACAAGGAAAAAACGCTCAAGAGTAGAAGTAAAACTCCATTCTGTTGAACTCTTCACTAGAAAACAAGAGATCTTTTTCATTCATGTTTTGGTAAGGTTCACCTTGTTCACTCTTGGCATTATTTATTATGTTTTTTTGGCCAGACATGGTAGTACATGCCTGTAATTCCAACACTTTGGGATGCCGAGGTGGGCAGATCACTTGAGATCAGCAGTTTGAGATCAGTCTGGCTGACATGGTGAAACCCCATCTCTATCAAAAATACAAAAATTAGCCAGGTGTCGTGGCATGCATCTGTAGTCCCCGCAACTGAGGAGGCTGAGGCAGCAGAATCGCTTGAACTCAGGAGACAGAGATGGCAATGAGCCGAGATCACACCACTACACCCCAGCCTGGGTGACAGAGTGGACTCTGTCTCTAAATAAACAAATGAATACAGTTATCTTTTAGCTGAATCTACACATTCTGAATATTACTTCAAAAAATGTCATCCACATCATACATGATCTGCAATAATCAGATACTTCTTAGCTTCAAGAGAGTCCCAGAAATGCAGAATTGTGAGTGACTCATAAACTGCCAAAGCCTTCTAACCTTTCCAAACTGCCCAAGATCTCTAATCTTAAAAAACTGAGATTTCAGGGCTGGGCATGGTGGCTCATGCTTACAATCCCAGCACTTTGGGAAGCTGAGGTGGGAGGATCGCTTGAGGCCAGAAGCTGGGAGACCAGCCTGGGTAACGCAGCAAGATCCAATCTCTCCAAAAAAATAATAATAATAATAATTAGCTGGGCATGGTAGCGGGCACCTGCAGTCTTAGCTACTCAGGAGGCTGATGCAGGAGGATCCTTAGAGCCCAGGAGTTCAAGGTTAAGTGAGCTACCATTGTGTCACTGCACTCCAACCTGGGCAACAGAGTAAGACCCAGGTCTCTATTTAAATTTTAGAATTTGAAATTTCATAATACAGAATAATACAAAATAAAAAGTTATCTGTGAACACCGTAAGAAAACTATTAAAAACATTGGAATCGTGTTAACTATTTGACATTCAAACCTTTGGTGCAAGGCTTTAATTTTTTAAATAGATTAGTAGGAGACATTCTAAATGCGGAGTGGGAAAATTCACACTGCAAAATGAATGAAGCTAACTGATAAATATGTTCTCAATCAAAATCTCCTCAGGGTTAATTTACTTGAACCTCAACAAAAATCATTTTAAAGCTCATTTGGGGAAAAAAAAGAATCAATGAGAGTATCAAGAAATACTCTCTAAAGATGGATGGGTGGTACCATTAACTAAAATGAAATATTGACAGTGGAACAGACCAGCACCCAGAAAATGAATGAATTTCATGAAAATTTAACGGAGTAGATCCTATACACTCATGAGTCACACATGAGTCATGATCCTATACACTCATGAGTCCAAAAACCTGTAAATTTTTCCAAATTTACAAATATCACAAGGACATTTGTACCAGTACACAGCAAAATGAACAAGAATAACTTAGTGAGTTTTCCATAAAGCCTAAAATATTCCATTTAAAAGCTGGTTATACTGCCTTACTTACATGAAATTATGTGTTAGTACATGGTAAATATTTTGTTTTGAAGTCCATCACAAACTAAAACATTCTCAATTCTTTATGAACAGTCTTGCCTCTTTGTTCTTGTTTGAATATCTATGTTTAAAAATCATACTATTTTTGGATAACAGTAAATTAACACTACAGTGTCACTGTCCTCTATAAAGCAAAGAAAACTTAGCTGAAAAGGTAATGATGTGAAAGCCTCAATCATTATAGAAATACAGAGCTAAAATAGATTCTAAAACCTTCTTTTTCTAAATAAAAATCACCTGTCTAGATTTTTTCTTGCTCAACATCCACAACGTTTTCGAACTGGAGCTGTTCGCCACAAATAAACAAATTTTTTAAAACACTTCGTGAGATTTGTTCATATATCCTAAAATAAGTACTAGAAAACAAAAGAGCCAAAAAGTTGGAGATGCTAGGTTGTTAGCTAGGCTTATGTACTTGCTAAATTACCCAGTCCCACACACTGACTACACCTGAGCAAAACTACATATTGCTACATTACATAAATATTTGTCATTTATCGCACAAATAGTAGACTGCCAATGTTAAATCCAAAAATGTTACATCTAACATTCTACTGGATGTGACAGGATAAGCATTATGAAACAACAGTGACAAGAAAAACTGAAGAAATAGGTATAACCTAAAATGGAGAGAAATCTTATTTACTCAAATAAGCTCCAAACACATTTTCTTTAAGTATTAAGAAGACAAATCAGACTAAGTGCAGGGGCTGACGCTTGTAACGCCAGCACTTTGCGAGGCTGAGGCTGGCGGATCATCAGAGGTCAAGGAGTTCAACACCAGCCTGGCCAACAAGGTGAAACCCCGTCTCTACTAAAAATACAAAAATTAGACGAGTGTGGTGGTACGTGCCTGTAATCCCAGCTACTTGGGATGCTGAGGCAGGAGAATCACTTGAACCCAGGAGGGGGAGGTTGCAGTGAACCAAGATAGTGACCCTGCACTCCAGCCTGGGCAACAGAGTAAGATTCTGTTTCAAAAAAAAAAAAAAAAGGCCAGGCGTAGTGGCTCACACCTGTAATCCCAACACTTTGGGAGGCCCAGGTGGGCGGTTCACAAGGTCAGGAGTCAGGAATTCAAGACGACCAGCCTGACCAACATGGTGAAACCCTGTCTCTACTAAAAGTACAAAAAAATTAGCCAGGTGTGGTGGCGCATGCCTGTAATCCCAGCTACTCAGCAGGCTCAGGCAGGAGAACTGCTTGAACCTGGGAGGCAGAGGTTACAGTGAGCCAAGATCGCGCCAGTACACTCTAGCCAGGGTGACAAAGCGAGACTCCATCTTAAATAAATAAATAATCAGAAGAATTAGGCAGAAAGAGAAAGTTCTCATTGCAATTAAACATCTAAAGAGCAAGTAACAAGAGAAACTGGAAAATACTCATCAATTAAATTATAAAAGCACAAAATTTATACAACAGAAAATCTAAGCTGAATTTAAAAAGAATAAACCAAGGAAGACATCCTCATCCACTTTGATAAATAATAAAGCATTTCTTTTAGTCAGAAGAATATCAAGACTATAAGAAATGAGCACAATCAGAGGCAAATAATTCACAGGGTAAGATACAAAAGAATCAGTGTGGTTTTTTTCACATTTCACCACATAACTAAAATGACAGGGAAAATCCCAAATTAACATTTGTTCCAACCATCTATATCTAAAATATTAGAATTTCTTCTCTAAGGAACCAGCTGATTAAGTTATAATCCTTGGCAAAAATATTTTAAAAGCAAGTAACATTTAAAGAAACACCACCAGGCTGAGCACAGTGCCTCATGCCCGTAATCCCGGCACTCTGAGAGGCTCAGGCAGCAGCAAGATTGCTTGAGCCCAGGAGTTCCAGATCAGCCTGGGCAACAAAGCAAAACCCTATCTCCATAAAAATTTTAAAACTTGCCAGATGTGGTGGCACGCGCCTATAGGCCCAGCTACTTGCGAGGCTCAAGCAGGAAGATACTTTGAGCCCAGGAATTGGAGTTTGCAGTGACCTATGATCATGTCACTGCACTCCAGCCTGGGTGGCAGAGCAAGACCCTGTCTCAAAAAAAAAAAAAAAATCAAAACACATCACCACCATCAGACTTGCTAAACAATATACTCCAAACATACTGGGCTTTTTCTCTCATTTGTAATGTGTTTTTAAAACCCTGGCCAGCACAGTGGCTCATGCCTATAATCCCAGCAATTTGAGAGGCTGAGGCGGGTGGATCACTTGAGGTCAAGAGATCGAGACCAGCCTGACCAACATGGCAAAACCCTGTCTCTACTAAAAATACAAAAAAATGAACCAGGCATGATGGTAGGCACCTGTTATCCCAGCTACTCAGGAGGCTAAGGCAGGGAGACTCGCTTGCAGTGAGGCAAGGTGGCAATGAGCTGAGATCACGCCATTGCACTCCAGCCTGGGTAACAGGGCAAGACTTTGTCTCAAAAAAAAGAAAAAAACCTTTTATTGCTTATACTTAGGAGAAAACTTCACACAACACCCACCAGAACTAATAATACTAAGGGGGGAAAAAATTCCACACATTCTACCAATTAAAAGCCTAGGCACCAGAGATTATGACCTCATCTAACATCACAAATTCTATTTAAGTCTGAACTCTTCACAAAAAGCAAGGTTTGATTCTCATTTCGGGGTGCCTACTATACTCAGCACTGGACCCTATTATTTGAAAAATAAGTGAAAGAGGTGGCTTTTTCAGTTAAACATTCACACATTTTATAAACTTCTACATCATTCCTATCACTAATTAAAGAACTGATTCAGAATTTTTAATTTCCATGAGAAAAAAACTGAACTTAAAGTAAAAAACCTAGCTATTTGTATCAGTTTGCTAATGCCAGTTTTATTAGAAAATATTATTTATGAACATTCCCTCCTTTGTTTTAATAATTCATGGCCTACAGTCTCATGCAGCCCTATCTTGTGGTTTATAGGGCTTATAATAAATCTGAATTCAGTCCCTTTGCTTAAATAGCAGAGTGCCATCTTTATCTGATACATTAAAGCAAAAAATTTACACCATTGTTTTTCATTTGCCCTCACTGTTAAAACATTTCCAATCTTAAATTACTGGAGTCTTTTGTAAATAAATTATGAAAATGTCCACAATAACCTACCATGGTTTTCTATAGTATTTCAGCTTCTTTTTCCGATCCTTTCCCCTCTTTCTTGTCGTCTTCACTAGACACTGTTTTGTGTAACAATACCTCCTCATAAGCCTGAGTCCCTTGACAGCTAAGTGTCAATATAGCAAATATGTTTGAAGACTTGTTCTCTGGAACACACCTGCAAGAGAAGAGGAAAACAACTTCAAAAATGCTTATTTACTATTAGCTTCCAATATGAGTGTGCAGCCCATCAACATGTTCCTGATTAAAAACTTAAACTCAAAGAGGAAAATTCCCTCAGTTCAAACAAAAATCTAACACATGCCTTTGAAGGCCTGGGCCCAGGAGCCTAGGAGATATTGCCAGAAAAGTAAGCCTCCTGGTAGCTACAATGTGGCAGCTGGCTGACTTGCACTCATTGAGATAAATATATCTGCAAAGAGACTCAGTCAAGAAGCATCACTTGAAAGAGTAATACTACTACTAGTGGCAACAATGTTGCAAGTAATCATCAGGTTTTCAATTAGAAATTGGCATTAGTCAGACCCATCTGAAAATTCAGTAAAGACACCTGAAAATATAACAATACCAAGTTCCATGATAATTTTACATTTGATACTGCCATTAAAGAGTACATGCTGGCACAATGTTTGTTCTTTAATTTTTTTTTGGGGGGGGGGGGCCTAAAATTCAGATTCTCTCTCTTTTTTTTTTTTTTTTTTTTTTTTTTTTTTTTTTTTTTTGCCTTTATTACTTAACTCCCAAAAGACCCTATTTATCCCTGGGCCTGTACACACTGCTACGCCAGACTCCTGAATATTCACTAGATCCTGACTTCATTAGCCCTAGATGTCCCTCACTAGAATTCCACACTATATTTCTATAGAGAGGCCTAATCACTGTTACAGATTTTGTTCCACCTTTATGAGATTTTATTCCAGAGTAAAAGTAAACTTTTCTGAGAATTGATTAAATACTTACAAACCCAGCTACAAGAAAAAGAGAAAAACATTTTTTTAAAAAAAAAAAAAAGAGCTGGGAGAGAGATCCAAGATGGCCGCGTAGCAGCAGCTCAGGATTGTAGCTCCCAGTGAAAGCGCAGAGAGCGAGTGGATGCTGCAATTGCAGACGAATTTTTGATGCCCACAGACTGGGAGATTCCCGGCGAAGGAGCCACCCGGGTCGCCAGCGCGACTCTTTTGGCCGGCGTGGCGCTTCTCAGTGGGGAGTGTACGGGACTGGGTGCCCAAAAGCTCCGCTGGTCCCATCCCCACAAGGAGAGCAGCAATTGGAAGCGCTGAGGACTGAGAGTGAGCACAGCTGAACCCAGGCAGGCCCAGCTCTGTGGGGAAGGAGCGCCCCCCAAAGGAAAACTAAGAAACAGAAAAAACTTAATAACTAACAAGCCGGACGTCCACTCAGAGACCCAATCTGAAAGTCGGCAATTACATAGACGACAGGTGGATAAATCCACAAAAATGGGAAGAAACCAGTGCAAAAAGGCTGAGAACACCCGAAATCAGAATACCTCTCCTCCTACAGGGGATCACAGCTCCCCTTCAGCAAGAGAACAAGGCTTGACGGAGGATGAGTGTGATGAACTCCCAGAATCAGGCTTCAGAAGGTGGATAATAAGAAACTTCTGTGAGCTAAAAGAACATGTTCTAACCCAATGCAAAGAAACTAAGAACCTTGAAAGAAGATTTAACGAAATGCTCACGAGAATGGACAACTTAGAGAAGAACATAAGTGAATTGATGGAGCTGAAAAACACAACACGAGAACTTCGCGAAGCATGCACAAG
>PVKP010016201.1:0-48721 GCA_004027715.1 Plecturocebus donacophilus | reverse complement strand
TTGTAATTTTATATTACTTTGAAGTCTAGCCACAAATGCTAATATGGTCTCTTCTGTGAACAATTAAAATGACTGTTTTTGCTCAGGCTAGATGCAGTCATAAGGCCTGGAACTAAAAGTGGTCCACCAGTCTCTTTCAAATCTCCCTTCCCTCAAATCACAGGAATATTCAGCTAAACTGTTAAATTCCAGTGGTACAAATGACCAGCTGAGAAAGATGATTCAGTCAGTAAGAAACCAAATCAACTCAAGAAAAGCAAAAAAAAAAAAAAAAAGAACAGAGCACAGAGCATCCAGTCAAGAAACCAACTCAAAAAAAAGCATAACTTAAAAGATAAATCACATTTTTCTGCCAATACTTGAGCTAGAGCTGCCCCTAACCCCTATCCCAGGTGACCTTATGGAGGTACAGATCTCAAAGCAGCAATACCTCTAAACTTGATTTGTTCTCCAGACTTTCATTAAAAAGAGAAAATATGCCAAAAAGTATTCTGGAATGGGCACGAACTTATCTGTCTTTTTCAGAATAATAAGAGGTCCACTAAATTGCACTTTAATCAGTATATTTTAACCCAATCAATACATAGCTACCTACATCCTCTTTAGGAGTAAACTGAGAATACAGTGAAGGGAACAGTAAGCTTCCACATTATCAAATAGAGGGTTTTGCCTTAATTTTACTTATTTTTATTACCTTTTATATGTATTATTTTATTACTCATTATGAACTCAAGAAATAGCTGTTATTATAATTGTGCTTAATGGTCACTTTTTTTCCAAAGTCACACATCTGTTAGTGCCATAGCCAGTGCTTTAAAACACATCTGATGAACTTACAGTTTTTGCTCTTTTGAATATATTGGAAAGAGTATTTGAATAGTATAGTAAATCATTTATTCAGCCAACACGTATCTTACTCAGTGTATTTCAACTGGTATGCCATATATTTCTATAAAGAAAGTTGTTCTTGAACTCTGAAAGGTTGTAATCTATTGAAGAAGATACACAATTCTCTCTTTTAATGACTGCTTAACTTTAACACATTTGAATATTTGAAAACAGTTTGATCTCCTGAGTAGCTTATTATTCCTTTCTCCAGTCTACAAATTTGATTACCCTATGGCTTTACTTGGCAAGTTCTGTTTTTCACAGATGGCATAGCTGCTTTCAAATTATCACAAATTCTTATTTGAGTAGTTCAAATGGATGAGATATTATTTCAATGTGCAGACTTGTATTTGCAGCTTGAGAGAAAAATGTATGAGTAAATTTCTGTAAAAGTAATTTAATATAGTCTCATACATTCAATGTTAAGCTATATAATGAAGACTTCCAAGTCTTTATTAATAACCCTTCTCACCACCTAGATTATAATCATAATTCCAGTTGCACATATTGGTGTAAATGTCTTAAGGTACTCAGTTTCAGTAAGTCTTAATTTTTTTTTCCTGCCAAGTACGCTTTATCTGACTTTTCTATTTCTGCCATACTTCTCCCAGATATCTAAGATCAAAATATGTGGAAGTCCAAATCAACCTTCTCTTTTTTTTTTTTTTTTTTTTGACATGGAGTCTCGCTGTGTTGCCCAGGCTGGAGTGTAGTGGTGTGATCTCAGCTCACTGCAACCTCCATCTCCTGGGTTCAAGTGATTCTCCTGCCTCAGCCTCCCAAGTAGCTGGGACTATAGGTGCCTGCCACTACGCCTGGCAAATTTTTTGTATTTTCAGTATAGATGGGGTTTCACCATGTTAGCCAGATGATCTCGATCTCCTGACCTCGTGATCCACCCACCTCGGTCTCCAAAAGTGCTGGGATTATAGGTGTGAGCCACTGCACCCAGCCCAACCTTCTTTTTAAAATTTTATTTTACATATAATCTGTCAACCCAAATAATTTTTTTTGAAATATTGCATATCTGTTTTTCCTTTCTATGGTCTGGTTTTCTAATGGCTACATTTAAAATAATTCATGAAATGTATGATATTAGTAGATAAGAAGTACAAAATAAGAGACAAATACCATAAAACTATCACACTTTCTCCCAACTGACACACTTGCTTCATTCTCATGCCAGACCCTCATAATCTACCTTTTCTATAGCCATAAGATCAACCTTTCTAATGTAACATCACATTATACCAATTTTTTGCCTACTCTAAAAGTTAAAATTCCTCAGTAAATCACTGAAATTCCTTTTTCCTCTTCTTTTCTGTTTTAGAAACACCCTCTCCTGTCATCCTCCTATGTATAAACTACCCTACAACTAAATTAATGACTTCCATTGCTCTGAACATCTCTTGGGCCTTACTAGCTCTAACTAATGCCACTATCTCGACTTATAATATTCTCTATGACCCTCAAAATCTCACTTATCTTTTGAAGTGTAATCCAGTTTGTATGCTACATAAAGATATGACCTTTCTTTTCCTGGAACTTCAGAGAACTTAGTGGTAATAGTACTCCTATACAGTAACATGTGCTCCCTTGAATTATAGTAATTTCTGAACACATATGCTTCATTATTTTATCATAAGGTTTTTACAAAGTGTTTAATTTTATATCCTTCCCAGTGCCTAATAGAAAATTTTGCAACAAGTAGGGAGAATAATATTTAATAAATACATGGCTAAGGGCATATTATATATGATTATGAAGATTAAAACATGTAGCTCATTGTCGAGAAATGAACCTCAGTTCTGCATATGTTCACTGTTTAACACAAAATTATGTTAAGCAATGATTCCTGCAAAATGATCACTAATGAGGTTCAGCCAGCAGTAAAGTTTGACATGCAAATTTTAATAACCTCATAGGCATATGCATAAAAAAGATGATTCCAATAACTTCACAATTAAAACTTGTCATTCAGAGTGGGAGAGTAAGCCATGATTTTATAGTCTCTAAAACAAATAAACAATAGAGAAACTATCATATCTTCATAAAAGCAGGAAGCAGCGGACAAGAAGAAATGCTACTTAGCAGTATCCTGGGCTGATAGGAACCTTGATGCCAGTCACCCAGTGCAATTAGGAAACTAATTCTCCAATGCCTTGGGTAAGAGCTGGTAACCCAAACTAGATGATGCATTAAGAAAACGAAAACATATTTTGTATCAGTAGATGGTACCAGTCCAATTCTGAAAACTAAATCTCTCTCCCTAATAAATCTGTGCATCATTGATAGAGAATTAGAGACCTAAGAAACACATAATCTGTATTAATGAAACATCAGATAATTATTGAAATAGGCAGTGACATAAACACTAATGAGTATATATCAAAAATCAATAAACTAAGAACAGGAGGATGACTTACCATCAATAAGCATGCATTCAATACTCAAAACTATAATGCAATATTTTTCTGCCAAACAGGAAATAAGTACCTGCTAATACTTAATACAGTTTTTTCAGAAGTTGTATTAGTTTGTGTTAGTTTGTTCCTCCATTTTTGGTTTGGTTTTTACATTAAAATCCTCATATATTGTGACACAGCATAATATTTAGCAAGACTTTTGCCTTGACAGGAATGGTGGACATAATAAAAATAATTCTATAGTTTCAGGTAACAAGAGTATAACTAAGGACCTGCTCAGCCTGTCACCACTGATGCACAGATACTATCAGAAAACCTGATAACAGGTTCATCCAATATGTCTCTGGTGCCTGAGCACACCATTCAGAGACCTAGAGACTGACCTGCCCTACCTATCACAGTATGCACCCATGTGCATCATCAGTGAGTTTGAGGATAGGCCCATCCCAGCCGGTGCTGCACCTGCCAGTGCCCATGTGTCAATTGGGGTCTGAGGATCATTTTGCTCTGCCCATGTCATTGATGCCTGTGCACACCTCCAGGGAATCTGAAGAGGGGCCCATTCAACCTGCCAGTGCTCCCACACAGCATCTGGGGATCTGGGGGCTAATCCATCCTGCCTGATACTGCCAACAGCAATGCATTTTCTTCTGCAACCTGAGGACAGATCTCTTGAGCATGTGGCCACCATCACTGCTGGCCCTCACCTGTACACATCACTTGGGGTCCTGGAGACTGGCCCACCCAATTAGCCATTGCTATGACTGGCACTAGTGTGTACCACCAGGAGGATCAAGCTTTGTCCTATTGACACAGTTATCATTGACAATGCCATGATATCACCCAAGGTCTTATAGAACTGCCCATCCACTAACCCCATAGCTACTACTGCCATTACTGAGCAAGCTACATAGAAGCCCAAGCATCAGCCTGCCCTGACTTGCTACCACTGGTGCCTACATACACCATCTGGTGGCCCAAGGAACAGCAAAGTTGGTCCACTGCTGCAACTACTGGATCACAAGCACCAATGTGCATGGTGATGCCACTTCTGGCAAAGCTTCACTGTAGACTTCACTAACAACTTCAGTCTAAGCCACTGAAGAACTTGAAGGCACACTGACACTGATTACAGCTGAAGAAATCATACATGATTACACTACTGCACCCATCTAGAATCAAAGCCAATGTACCCTACTCAACCAATACTATAGATATATCTATAGGAAAGTATTTCCTTATGAAAACCAAGGAATACAATTGGAAGAAATTTTTATACCAGATGCACAAATATTAATATAAGGACACAAGAAATATAAAAAAGCAAGGAAACATGACATTTTCAAAGCAACATAATAATTTTCCAACAACAGATTCCAGTATAAGAAAAATAAATAAAATGCCTGAAAAATTAAAATAATAGTATTAAGCTCAGTAAGCTTACTGATTAGCAATATGAACAAATCATAAATCCATTTCATAACCTCAATGACATGTTCAACAAAGAGATAGTCATCATAAAAAAAAAAAAAACACAAATCCTAGAACTAAAAAATTTGATAAGTGAAATAAAAAAGACAATAAAGATTTTCAACAATATACTGGAAAAATATTATTCTTAATGTGGAAAAGCCAAAAGCCTTTCCTTTAATGACTGGAACAAGACAAAGATGCCTACTTTCACCACTCTTTCTACATAGTTGTAGAATTCTTAACCTGAACAATTGGGCAAGAGAAAACAATGAAAGCCTTCCAAATTGGAAAAGAAGAAGTCATATTGTCTCCCTTTGTAGACAATATGATCTTATATCTAGAAAAATGTGAAAACTACACCAAGAAACTCTATAGATTCAATGCAATCCTCATTAAAATATCAATGACATTCTTTATAAACGTAGAAAAACAATCCTATAACCTACATGGAACGACTAACGACCCTAGATAACCAAAGCACTACTGAACAAAGGGAGCAACGCTACAGGCATTATACTACCTGATTTTTAAATATACTGCAAAGCTATTATAACCAAACTGCATGATATTGGTATAAAAAAAAAACATCGGCCAATGGAACTGAATAGAGAACTAAGAAATCATACCATATTTTACAGCCAAGTAGCTTTTGACAAGGTGTTAAGAACATGTGGGGTGATGGGTGCAGTGTCTCAGGCCTGTAATCCCAGCACTTTGGGAGGCCAAGGCAGGTGGATTACCTGAGGTCTGGAGTTTGAGACCATCCTGACCAACATAGTGCAACCCCATCTCTACTAAAATATACAAAAATTATCTGGGCATGGTGGTGGGTGCCTGTAATCTCAGATGCTCAAGAAGCTAAGGCAGGAAAATTGCTCGAACCTGGGAGGTGGAGGTTGCAGTGAGTTGAGGTCGCGCCATCGCACTCAGCCTGAGCAGCAGAGCAGGATTCCATCTCAAAAAAAAACAAAAAACATGCAATTGAGGAATGAACACCCTCTTCAATAAATGGTGCGTGGAAAACTGGATATCTGCATGCAAAAAAATGGAACTAGACTCCAGTCTTTCACCATGGATAAAAGTCAACAAAATGGATTAAAGACTTCAATGTGAGACCCAAAACTATAAACGAATAGAAGGAAATATAGGTGAAATGCTTCCAAACATTGCTCTAGATGAAGATTTTATGACTAAGACTTCAAAGGTATAGAAAGAATAAACAAAAACAAACAAATGTGACCACATTCAACTAAAAGCTTCTGATTTGTTAGGAAACAGTCAACAGAGTGAAGAGTTACTCTGTATAGTGAAAGAAAATATTTTTAAACTATTCATCTGACAAGGAACAATATTCAGAATATACATAGAATTCAAACAACTCTGTAGCAAAAAACAATCCAATTAGGGCAAAGGATCTAAACAGACATTTCTCAAAAGAAGACATACAGGTGGTCAACAGGTATATGAAAAAATGCCCAACATCACTAATCATCAGGGAAATATAAAACAAAGCTACAGTGAAATATCATCTTACTCTAGTCAGAAAGGTTATTATCAAAAAGACGAAAAATAATAAATGATGGCCAGGATGCAGGCAAAAGGAAACTGTTCTACACTGTTGGTGGGAATACAAAATAGTAAAGCAATTACATAAAACAGCATGGAGATTTTTCAAAACTTTTTTTGCTGTTGTTTATTTGAGACCGAGTCTCACACTGTTGCCCAGACTGGAGTGCAGCGGCACAATCTCAGCTCACTACAACCTCCGCCTTCTGGGTTCAAGTGATTCTCCTCCCTCAGCCTCCCATGCAGATGGGATTACAGATGCTCGTTACTACACCCAGCTAATTTTTGTATTTTTATTAGAGACAAGGTTTCACGACCTCAGATGATCCATCTGCCGTGGCCTTCCAAAGTGCTGAGATTACAGCTGCATCTGGCAGATTTTTCAAAAACTTAAAATAACAACTACCATAGGATCCAGTAATTCCACTACTAGGTATTATCCAAAGGAAAGGAAATCAGTAATCAAAGAAATACATGCACTCCCATATTTTTACAGTGCTATCAATTTAGCTAAGATATGGAATCAAACTGACTATCCACCAGTGGATTAACAGATAAAGAAATTTTGGTATATGTATACCCAGTGGAATATACATACATACCCAATGGAACATGTTCAGCCATAAAAAATAATGAAGACCTGTCATTCCAGCAACATGGATGAAAGTAGAGGTCATTATGTTAAGTGAAATAAGCCAGAAACAAAAATACAAATATAACATGTTCTCACTCATATTTGGGGCTAAAAGTGTTGATTTCATGAGGTAGAGAGATAGTTACCATAGGCTGGAAAGTGTGGAGTAGGAGAATGAAGAGAGTTTGATTAATGGGTACAAACAGATGACAGGATAAGTTCTAGTGTTTGATAGCACAGGGTGACTACTGTAGTTAGCAAAAATATATTGTAAACTTCCAAGCAGCTAGAAGATTTAAAATATCCCCAACACACAGAAATGGTAAATGTTTGAGGTGACAGATATTCTAAATATCCTAATTATTACACATGTAACATGTATCAGAATATCACATGTACCCCACAAATATATACAAGACATACAATTATTATCAATAGAAATATTTTTGAAAGAAAGTATAACTTAGAGCTCTTCAACACAGAGTATAATAGTGCATTAAGCCCCATGTCACAAGATTATTTGCATTAACCCTCTGTGTCTGTTTTATCTTCTGTAAAAAATAAAATTAGTGAAATCTGGCTTGCCTCATAAAAATATATGAAGGGTCTCAATTTGGACTGAATAAGCAAAGTTGTTGATAGTAATAGGGAACACACAGAGGAAAGGGGAAAGATGTTATGTATCTTCTAGATATATAGGTAGTTTGAAAGCTTGAGGTCTGGAAGAAATAAAAGTTAAGGAGTCACAAGGTTAATTCATTGGTAGTTGAAAATCCATTACTGATTCCTGTCCCATAGCTAGTTTATTCTTCTCAAAACTAAAAAGTGTATCTAAATGGTACATAGGAATAATTTGTGCTCCATTTAAACTATGACTTCATTTGGCAGAAAGTTAAAAGCAAGCAGGAGTTTCAGGAAGCTTTGCAATGAAAAAAGAGAAGACTTCCAAGTATGTGCACATGGAAATTGTTGGCAGAAAAAAAGTGGAAAAAAATTAAAGTGGGTTATGTTTTGTGGTTGGTTTGGGGAACTTATTTGACTTTTTTGAGTTGATCCTGAGTTGAAAGCAGTGGCAAAAATTAGGGAAGCTGGCAGTCATTGACTGAGTCCTGACTGTCCTGAAGGCCTCTTGCTGGTTGCTGCAGGGTTTATAGGTGACAGTTCTATTGTAATATATGATCTGAGCATTGTCTGTATATTCATCCATTCAATACCCCTTTTTCATCACTCTCTCACTTGAGAGAGGTTGACAAATTCAGGGAAGGCTGCATCCACAGATTTTCACCATACGTGAATTGCTCAGTCATTTCCATAGTCAACTGTATTGCAAGACTTTCTTGACTTTTTTGTTGTTATATGATCATCTAATCACAGTAGTTGTGCAGAAGCATTTAAAACTGAACAGTAGTCTCTAATAATTCTGAGCAAGTTAGAGAAATTTTCCTATTTAGGATATCAGTCAGAAGTTCTTTTTCTGGTATAAGCAAGAAAGTGGAAAGATTCAGGATACTCCAGTGATTAATAGCAATGGGAGAAAGAGAATAACATAACCTCAAGAGATTAATAAACTGGCTGAAAAAGTGTGTATGTTTCAATCAGTAGTGATGTCAATACTGCATGTAGGACCATAAAGTCAAACAGGGAGCTTAGACATAGATAAGCAGAAACATTGTTGTGCAGTGCCAGCTACTGCCCTATAAGTCTTACCAACAGTTAAAGGGTGAAGATATAATAAGTGATAGGTTTTTGAAGACCCCTATAAAGTTTAGTTAAAATTCCATGATTTGCCCAGATCACTGAAGCATAGTTAGTGATACCAAGGAAAGAGGCTGTTGAGGAGTCTTTTTCAGGTTTCAGAAGACTTGTTCACTTTTGGGCTCCCACAGAACTTATTTCTTATTGAGGACTTTGTCAATTTATAAAGAAGTATCATGATCTCAGAATAATTTGCTCCCCTTGTCTGCAATATCCAGTTAAACCTAGAAATACTCCCAATTATCATTTTGTAAATAATCTAGGATAGGCTTACATATCTTTAGTTCATCATAAGAAAGTGACTTTCTCTCTTTAGGTAGGTCACTAAAGCACAGTATTTCAGCAAAATTGTAATGTATCTTTTGAAACTTTATGTCACTTTCTGCCATTGCTAAGAGCAAGCATAGACCTCTTTAAAGGTTTTCTTACTCTGTAAATAAAGTAGGAAATTGATGGCCAATTAGGAGCAGCTCAGGATTGCAGCTCCCAGGGAAAGCACAGAGGCAGCTGCAGGTGATTCCCAGGCAAGCAGGGACTGGAGTGGACCTCAGCAGTCCTAGAGCAGAGGGGCCTGAATGTTAGAAGGAAAACTAAGAAACAGAAAGAAATAACTTCATCATCAACAACCTGGACGTCCACTCAGAGACCTAATCTGAAAGTCAATAACTACAAATACGACAGGTGGATAAATCCACAAAGATGGGAAGAAACCAGCACAAAAAGGATGAAAATACCCAAAAATTGAACCCCTCTCCTCCTACAAGGGATAACAACTCCTCACCAGCAATGGAACAAGGCTGGATGGAGAATGAGTGTGATGCATTGACAGAATCAGGCTTCAGAAGGTAGGTAATAAGAAATTTCTGTGAGCTAAAAGAACATGTTCTAACCCAATGCAAAGAAACTAAGAATCTTGAAAAAAGATTTGATGAAATGCTAGCAAGGATAAACAACATAGAGAGGAATATAAGTGAATTGATGGAGTTGAAAAACACAACATGAGAATTTCACAAAGCATACACAAGTTTCAATAGCTGAATTGACCAAGTAGAAGAAAGGATATCAGAGGTCGAAGATCAACTCAATGAAATAAAACGAGAAGGCAAGATTAGAGAAAAAAGGGTAAAAAGGAATGAACAAAGTCTCCAAGAAATATGAGACTAGGTGAAAAGACCTAATCTACGTTTGATAGGTGTACCTGAATGTGACAAAGAGAATGAATCCAAGCTGGAAAATACTCTTCAGGATATTATCCAGGAAAACTTCCCCAACCTAGCAAGGCAGGCCAATATTCAAGTTGAGGAAATACAAAGAACACCACAAAGATTTCCTCAAGAAGAGCAACCCCAAGGCACATAATCATCAGATTCACCAGGGTTGAAATGAAGGAGAAAACACTAAGGGGAGCCAGAGAGAAAGACTGGGTTACCCACAAAGGGAAGCTTATCAGACTCACAAAAGATCTCTCAGCAGCAGAAACCCTACAAGCCAGAAGAGAGTAGAGGCCATTATTCAACATCCTTAAAGAAAAGAACTTTCAAACCAGAACTTCATATCCAGCCAAATTAACCTTCATAAGTGAAGGAAAAATAAAATTTTTTGTGAACAAGCAAGTACTCAGAGATTTCATCACTACCAGGCCTGCTTTACACGAGCTCCTGAAAGAGGCACTAAACATAGAAAGAAACAACCAAAAACATACCAAATGGTAAAGAGCATCAACACAATGAAGAAACTGCATCAACTAATGGGCAAAGCAGCCAGCTACCATCAAAATGGCAGGATCAAATTCACACATAACAATATGAACCCAAAATGTAAATGGGCAAAACACCCCAATCAAAACACATAGACTGTCAAATTGGATAAAAAGCCAAAACCCATTGGTGTGCTGTATCCAAGAAACTCATCTCACATGCAAGGATACATAAAAGCTCAAAATAAAGGGGTGGAGGAAGATTTACCAAGCAAAGAGAGAGCAAAAAAAAAGCAGGAGTTGCAATTCTCGTCTCTGATAAAATAGACTTTAAACCAACAAAGATCAAAAGAGATAAAGAAGGACATTACATAATGGTAAAAGGATCAATGCAACAAGAAGAGCTAATGATCCTAAATATGTACACACCCAACACAGGAGCACCCAGATATGTAAAGCAAGTTCTTAACGACTTACAAAGAGACTTAGACTCCCACACAATAATAGTGGGAAACTTTAACACCCCATTGTCAATATTAGACAGATCAATGAGACAGAAAATTAACAAGCATATCTAGGACTTGAACTCAGACCTGGACCAAGCCAACCTAATAGACATTTACAGAACTCTCCACCCCAAATCCACAGAATATACATTCTTCTCATCACCACATCACACCTACTCTAAAATTGACCACATAATTGAAGTAAATCACGCCTCAGCAAAAGCAAAAGAATGGAAATCATAACAAACAGTCTCTCAGACCACAGTGTAATCAAGTTAGAACTCAGAATTCAGAAACTAACTCAGAACCACACAGCTTCATGGAAACTGAACAACTGGCTCTTGAATGTTGACTGGATAAACAATAAAATGAAGGCAGAAATAAAGATGTTCTTCGAAATCAACAAGAACAAAGACACAACATACCAGAATCCCTGGGACACATTTAGAGCAGTGTCTAGAGGAAAAAATATAGCAATGAATGCCCACATGAGAAGCAAGGAAAGGTCTAAAATCAACACCCTATCATCAAAATTGAAAGAGCTAGAGGAGCAAGATAAAAAACTCAAAAGCTAGCAGAAAACAAGAAATAACTAAGATCAGAGCAGAACTGAAGGAGATAGAGGCACAAAAAGCTCTTCAAAAAATCAATAAATCTAGGACCTGGTTTTCGAAAAGATCAACAAAATAGACCACTAGCCAGATTAATAGAAAAGAGAGAAGAATTAAATAGATGAAATAAAAAATGATAAATATCAACACAGATTCCACAGAAATACAAACCATCATCAGAGATTATTACAAACAACTCTATGCACATAAACTAGTAAACCTGGAATAAATGGATAAATTCCTGGACACTTGCTTCCTCCCTAGCCTAAACCAGGAAGAAGTCAAAACCCTGAATAGACCAATAACAAGGTCTGAAGTTGAGGCAGCAATTAACACCCTACCACCCAACAAAAGCCCAGGTCCAGATTGGTTCACAGCTGAATTCTACCAAACATACAAAGAAGAGCTGGTACTACTGCTTCTGAAATTATTCCAAACAATCCAAAAAGAGGGAATCCTTCCCAAATCATTATATGAGACCAACATCATCCTGATACCAAAACCTGGCAGAAAAAAAAGAAAACTTCAGGCTAATATCCATGATGAACATAGATGCAAAAATCTTCAATAAAATACTGGCAAACCGATCACAACAGCACATCAAAAAGTTTATCCACCATGATCAAGGAGGCTTCATCCCAGGATGCAAGGCTGGTTCAACATATGCAAGTCTATAAACGTAATCCACCACATAAACAAAACCAAAGACAAAAACCACATGATTATCCCAATTGATGCACAGAAGGCCTTTGACAAAATTCAACAGCCCTTTATGCTAAAAACCCTCAATAAACTAGGTATTGAGGGAACATATCTCAAAATAATAAAAGCTACTGATGACAAACCAACAGCCAATATCATACTGAATGGGCAAAAACTGGAAGCATTTCCTTTGAAATCCGGCACTAGACAAGGATGCCCTCTCTCACCACTCCTATTCAATATAGTATTGGAAGTTCTAGCCAGAGCAATCAGACAAGAAAAAGAAATAAAGGGTATTCAAATAGGGAAGGAGAAAGTCAAATTGTATCTATTTGCAGACCACATGATTGTATATTTACAAGACCCCATCGTCTCAGCCCAAAATCTCCTGAAACTGATAAGCAACTTCAGCAAAGTCTTCGAATACAAAATCAATGTGCAAAAATCACAAGCATTCATATTCACCAATAACAGACTTAAAGAGAGCCAAATCAAGAAGGAACTGCCATTCACAATTGCTACAAAGAGAATAAATTACCTAGGAATACAACTAACAACGTAAAGGACCTCTTCAAGAAGAACTACAAACCACTGCTCAACAAAATAAGAGAGGACACAAATAGATGGAGAAACATTCTATGTTCATGGTTAGGAAGAATCAATATCGTGAAAATGACCATACTGCCCAAAGTAATTTACAGATTCAATGCTATCCCCATCGAGCTACCAGTGACCTTCTTCCCAGAACTGGAAAAAACCACCTTAAACTTCATATGTAACCAAAAGAGAGCGCACATAACCAAGTCAATTCTAAGTAAAAAGAACAAAGTGGGAGGCATCACACTACTGGACTTCAAACTATACTACAAGGCTACAGTAATCAAAACAGCATGGTACTGGTACCCAAACAGAGATATAGAGCAATGGAACAGAACAGAGGCCTCAGAGGCAGCACCACACATCTACAACCATCTGATCTTTGACAAACCTGACAAAAACAAACCATAGGGAATGGAGTCCCTGTTTAATAAATGGTGTTGGGAAATGTGCAGAAATCTGCCATGTGCAGAAAACAGAAACTGGACCCCTTCCTGACACCTTACACTAAAATAACCCCAGATGGATTAAAGACTTAAACATAAGACCTAACACCATAAAAACCCTAGAAGAAAATCTAGGCAAAACCATTCTGGACATAGATGTAGGTAAGAACTTCGTGACCAAAACACCAAAATCATTGGCAACAAAAGCTAAAATAAACAAATGGGACCTAATCAAACTCCACAGCTTCTGCACTGCAAAAGAAACAGCCATTAGAGTGAACCGGTAACCAACAGAATGGGAAAAAATTTTTGCAATCTACCCATCTGACAAAGGGCTAATATCCAGAATCTACAAAGAACTAAAAGAGATTTACAAGAAAAAACAAATAAGCCCATCCAAAAGTGGGCAAAGGATATGAACAGACACTTTACAAAAGAAGACCTACATGAGTCCAACAAACATATGAAAAAATGCTCATCATCACTGGTCATTAGAGAAATGCAAATCAAAACTACATTGAGATACCATCTCACACCAGTTAGAATGGCGATCATTAAAAAATCGGGAGACAACAGATGCTGGAGAGGATGTGGAGAAATAGGAACACTTTTACACTGTTGGTGGGAGTGTAAATTAGTTCAACCATTGTGGAAGACAACCATTGTGGAAGACAGTGTGGCGATTCCTCAAGGACCTAGAAATAGAAATTCCATTTGACTAGAAATAGGAACACTTTTACACTGTTGGTGGGAGTGTAAATTAGTTCAACCATTGTGGAAGACAACCATTGTGGAAGACAGTGTGGCGATTCCTCAAGGACCTAGAAATAGAAATTCCATTTGACCCAGCAATCCCATTACTGGGTATATATCCAAAGGATTATAAATCATTCTACTATAAGGACACATGCACATGAATGTTCATTGCAGCACTGTTTACAATAGCAAAGACCTGGAACCAACCCAAATGCCCATCGATGATAGACTGGACAGGGAAAATTTGGCACATATACACCATGGAATACTATCCAGCCATAAAAAACAATGAGTTCATGTCGTTTGTAGAGACATGGATGAACCTGGAAACCATCATTCTCAGCAAACTGACACAAGAACAGAAAATCAAACACTGCGTGTTCTCACTCATAGGTGGGTGTTGAACAGTGAGAACACATGGACACAGGGGAGCATCACACACTGGGGTCTGTCGAGGGGTTGGGGAGTTGGAGAGAAATAAAAAAAAAAAAAAAAGAAAAAATCATGGGGAGAAATGCCAGATATAGGTGATGGGGAGGAAGGCAGCAAATCACACTGCCATGTGTGTACCTATGCAACAATCTTGCATGTTCTTCACATGTACCCCAAAACCTAAAATACAATAAAAAATTTTAAAAAATAAATAAAAATAAAAAATGAAGTAGGAAATCTATATATTGTAGCAAAACTGAATCACAGCAGAAATTTACCTTTTAAATCTTTTTTTAAATATCCTTTAAGTTCTGGGGTACTTGAATGAGGGTGTGAGAAAAATAGGAGGGAACTCAGTGACCCCCAAGGAATGACTGTTCAGGTATACTGTTGTCTTCCCTAGGTATAGGCATAAAGGTATTAACTTCTGATCCAGAGGCACACTGAAAAAGACGAAGTAAGAACCATTACAATGAAGCAAGTAGCTTTATATGAAATTGATGACAGGGTGGTACTTGGATTAGGTACTACTTAGAAGAATAACAATTTTACTGATGGACCTAAAGATTGGAATAAATAAATGTCTTCATCTATTTGGTTTATTTACTAGAAGGATTAATTCTGTAGCTCTTTGGTTTATAAGGCCACCTGTCTACTGTGGGTCATGTCTTCTTTTAGTTTTAAAGCTGTTTCACAATGTTCTGTTAGGTGTTGCAGTTCAGGTAAATGGACTATTTTCTACTCTACTTAATGTTTTAGAATTAGATAATCAATTTCCCATTTAAGTTCAAGGACAAAATTATATGAAAAGCCTGCTGTTATATCAGTACAATCTTTAATTATTGAATGTCGTTGGAAGGTATTTTTTAGTTCATCCTAAAAAAAACTTTTATAGTTTCATCTTTTTCCTATTTTCAAGATTCATTTATGGTCCAATGAATTAGTTCTGGGAAGGTTTCAAGTATGGAGCTTTTGAAAGACTGAGCTGGTGTGGTGGCAGGCGCCTGTAGTCCCAGCTACTCCAGAGGCTGAGGCAAGAGAATCGCTTGAACCCAGAAGGTGGAGGTTGTAGTGAGCTGAAACTGTGCCACTGCACTCCAGCCTAGAAGACAGAGTGAGACTCCATCTCAAATAAAAAAAAAAAAAAAAAAGAAAGAAAAGAAAGAAACACCTTGACCAACTGGGGGGCCTTTTTTCACCCAGAAAGAAAGTTCCTGTAAATCCCTTTCTAGGTCAGTTCAACTGGCTTTTGTTATCCAGAATGTCACATCTGAGGTTCTGATCAACATGTGCACAACTGAGGTACGTTGTGTAACCCTAGATTATATGCACCACAGTAATTCTAGATTCTTCTGTAGATAATTTTTGGTCTTATCTGGGTTTATGGAAATTCTTATCATTTCCCTTAATTCACTCTGGATCTAAGGTTTAAATTCTACAGTTGGCTGCATATCTGGCTCATGAAAAAAATGGGTCTTCAGAGCCACTGGCATTTTGGGTCAGAAAAGAGTCATTGGCAAAAAAAAAAAAAAAATAGAGAGATCTAGAGAGATAAAGAAGAGGGAGGAGGCGATGGAAGTATGGAAAAAGAGAAATTGAAAGGATAAGGGGGAGGAGGGAGAATTAGATGTAAGGAAGGAAATTTGAATAAAATGAGAGAAGATTTAGTATAAAAAAAGTCTATTAAGTTTGTGAAGTGTTCATTATTTTTGAACAAAGAATCATTTAGTGAAGAAATTTTTGATTTGGTATTTTGTCTGAAGGCTGGAATATATTTCCCAGAAGCTTATGGGTTAGAAATGTAATCCCCAGTGCAACAGTGATGGAATGTGGGACCTAATAAGAGATGATTGGCTCAGGACAGCAGAGGCCTTCTGTATGAATGATTCAGGTTGTTATCATAGAAATAGATCCATTATCACAAGAGTGAGTTCTTACAAATTGAGTCCAGCCCGTGGTGCCTCTCTTTGTCTCACATGTTCACTTCTGCTTTTTGTTACTTCAGCCATGGGATGGCATTCGTCAGATGCTGACATCATGTTCTTGAACTTCTAGCCTCATGAGCTAAAAAAACTTCCGTCCTTTATAAATCATCCTGTCTCTAGTACTCTGTTACGTAGCAGAACTAAGGCAGAGGCTTATGCTTGTCAGTCAAAAAATGCTGCCCACTGGGGCTGGTCTAATTCTCTTTCTTTGCTAAAGTATGTCTCAAAGGAATAATTGTTTTTATGCCAGTGTTTCCCAGAGTGATAACTGAGGATCAAAACCATCTTTGGTGGAGTTATGCCATTTAAAGAAATATATGTAAGGACTAAGTTTATAAGCATATATGTTAAAAATCAGAGTATCTCTTTTCTGGGGGAAGAAAGGATTTAGACTTCGTGACCTAATGAGTGTTTTGTTCACTCAATCTGATGACCACTTGCCTCTGAAAGTACAATCTACAATCGATACATCTTTCCTCTCCTGGCAAATAGAAAACCAAAGAGAATGCTCTCTCTGGATCAAAGCCAAATTTTTCCACACCGAAAACAAAAAATCAAGATTAAAGGAAAAATTTATCTCATTTTCCTAATGATCCACAGCAAAATTTGTCCAATTGAGAACTTCAAACTCTCCAGTCTGTGAAGCCATCCTAAGCAATAGGTTATAGTCTCTATGCTTGTGATTTAGTCTGGGATATTCCTGCTCAAGACAAACAACACTTTTAGACAGTATAACACAAAACATAAGCATGAGAACAAAATTGAGTGACAGAGAATGATCTGATTCCAGCAAGGTTGTCAAAACAAAAATAAGAACTGATTGCAAAACCGAGGTACCGAAACTGAGACTAAGTAGTAAGGAACTCAAAGCAAAGAAAGAAGAGTTTAGACCCAATGCTGACTTATTCACTGTGGTGAACTCAACAAGCCATGAGTGGGAAGTCACAAGAGGAATTTCTGGGTCAAGCCAGACATGGTCAAAGGCTGGGTTCTATAGTGACAGCAGTGCAGATCATATGTTGGTGGAATTTCCAAGAAAACTCTGGAAATGAACGAAGACCATTAGAACAGAAACTATTCAGAACTTGCTATAGCAGAGTCAGACACCATCACTTGCATTTGGAAGAGACTCAAATGCAAGCAGGGGAGTTGGGAAGACTCAGGTACTCTGTGATTGCAGGGTGTAATGTGGGCATAGGGAAGATGAAGCCTGGCTACCAGTAAGTAGGAACATCTTATTGATTGGTTTGGGAAGTATCTTCATCTGTTCAGATTGCTGTAAAAAAATACTACAGACTGATTTATATATAAATGTATTGCTCACAATTCTAGAGACTGAAATATCCAAGACCAAGGCTATAGGATCTGATATATGGTGAGGGCTCCCTATTTCAAAAATAGCTCCTTCTCACTTGGTAGAGGGGTTGATGAGACTAGGGCCCTCCCTTTAGCAACTTTTATAAGGGCACTAATCCCATTTATGAAGTAGGAGCTCTCATGATCTAATCACTTTTCAAGAGGTCTATTGGCTACCTGGTTTCAACATATGGATTTTGGTGGGATGCACACAGCATCTGATCATAGCAGGGAGCATATTTGACTTGCTCCAGCTAACCTTGAATTGAAAGCAAGGATTGAAATTAAGAAAGATGCCAGTAATTGATCCACCCCTGAACCCTTTTGAGCTGATTTCTGTAGAGATTGCAGTTTAAATTCCCGGACTGGTTGCTGCAAAAGTTGTGGATCAGAGTACCATTGCCTCATGATCTGGCCATTGTCCATTTGTATATTCTGTTTCTCAATCATTTATAACATCTGCAAAACATCTCTTATGACTTAAAATCTTTAACATGATTTTTTTAAATACATACATAATTTCTGTGGGTGTCATGCTTTTGTCTTTTTTGGCAATTCTCTTCTAGAAGATCACTTCCCTAAAGGTGTCTTCCATGACTCCCCAGTATAAATCATACTCTGAATATATGCTCTATGTTTCAACTCCAAGGCTTAAAAGTCTGTCATAGTTTCTTTTTCCTAGAGTATAAAGTTGAAATAATTTTCATGTTATACAAAATCTTCTGTGATTAGACAGTGTTTTCTCTCTGTAATGTCTCTCTCTCTCTCTCTCTATATATATATCTATATATATATATATAGATATATAGATATATATATATATAGTCTTCAGCCAAAGTAAATTATTTCCCAGCAATCAGAGTGTTTGCTGTCTCCAACACTGGGTTGAAATATTCCTTTTATCTAGAATGTACTGCTTCTCCCTCTATACAGGCAACCAATTCCTCTTTGCAGTTCTAAGAATCAAATGTTCTGACCTCTATTCTCCACTAGAATTAACTACATTACAATTTGTATATTTGTTTAACATGTGAATACATCTAACAAGACAACCAATAGTTCAGAGCAGGTTTTCTTTTCCATACTTGCCCTTGGAAGCTACACAAAGGGCCAGACTCTGAGTCTCAATAACTATCAGTGTCAGGTGTATGGTAGAAATTTAGTAATTGATTGCTGAAGGAGTAAATGCAGGGAGAAATGCTTAGAAGTATTTTTTGTCATGCTGTAAATTAAATTAATTAACCAGACCATTAACACTGACTAAAAATAGCTTCACTTATAAAATTTAAAATATATATATTAGAAGAAAGGGGTTGGAGAACCAGAAAAAATGAATAATAAAGACCAGAAGGCAGGAGAAGGGTTTTAGAAATAAAGTGAAATAGTAAGAGAATAAAAAATAAAGGTAAAAAACAAAACAAAACTTTGTTACGCTATACCATGTTCTTTATTCTAACCTTCTTATAGACTGAAAATGGCACCTGGCTATCTTCCTATCATGCTGAAGTGGGGACATTTCCTCTTCTGTAATCGCATATCCACCAAAATTATCTTTCACCTGTGAGCCAAAAGAAATTTCAGCAGCAATCCTTTTGTATTGTGTCCATGAGAGTACTATCATTAGTCAGTTCCATTGTGTTTCTGAAGTACCCAGCCAAATGCCTCATCTCAAACATTACGTTCATTATACCTAAATTTTACCTTTTTCCATAATTGGATGAGCTATTTATTTGCTTCTAATTTGTTGAGTAGCACTTCTCCATTATGTTAGCTGCTGTTTTCTACAAGAAAGACAGTTCAGCAGTAAACAAAGTAGCCATTGCATTATGCCTTTGCATATAGCCTTTAATTCTGTGAATGAGTTTCAATCTTGTTAAATAAAAGTGCTGTGTAAATCAATACATATATGGATAATAAGATTGAGTTGACAGGCTAGGCAGGGTTTGGAGATAAAGTAAACATCGAATTTTTAGCATTTAACCAACTACTAGTGTTTAAACTGAAACTGACCAAGAAGGAAAACTGTGCCCATAAGTTTTTTTACATAATTAACAAAGTATTCCATGAATTAATATATATGATTCTAGTTCTCTTTGTTTTTATATCAGTCTTCCTTATTTAAAAATTTTTTACGATTAAAAAATAAGAAAAATATTATTCTCCATTTAATTTTGCCAACTATTCTTTTCCACTGGAAAGAATGTTTAGGTTAATAAACCTGAATTGTTGACATTAAGAAAAGGAATGTGGCTGGGCATGGTGTCTCCGGCCCATAATCATCCCAGCACTTTAAGAGTCAGAGCTGAGCAGATTACTTTAAGCTCAGGAATTCATGACCAGCCTGGACAACATGGTGAAACCTATCTCTAGAAAAACTCACACCTATAATCTCGGCTACTCAGGACGCTGAGGCAGGAGAATCACTTGAGCCTGGAAAGCGGAGGTTGCAGTGAGCCAAGATTGTGCCACTGCACTCCAACCTGGGTAAAAGAGCAGTACTCTGTCTCAAAAATAAATAAATAATAAAAAGAAAAAAAAGAAATTTTTATTAAAAAAAAAAAGGAATGAGTCAGATTCTCAGGGAAAAAAATATGTTTAAAATTAAATATATAAATAAGTAGACCAAGCCACCTGTTAAGAGGTAAAACAGAATAATAATACATTTTAAAATGTCTTAGCAAGGCTGTTCATCACCTCAGTGAGTATATTTGCCTGTTTACAAGTTAACAGAAACCAACTTAAAACCCTAAAAAGAAAGAATAATACATTGTAATGATGAAAGAAAGAATAATACATTGTAATGACGTAGACATATGTCTTGTAATTCAGGATCAAAAATTTAGCCAGTCAGCAGGAAGAACTGAAAGTTGAGAAGTGAAAGGCCACTGGGGTCCTTGGTAACATACTCTTGTGTCTCTTCTCCACCACTATCTACTCATCTCTGGGTTTCTATTATATCTATACAGATAGACTTTCTCTATTCATAGCATGCACAGCTAAACATGGCTGTTAAGCTCTGATGGTACATGTCATGGGCTAGGAAATGTGAGATACCTGTTTATTTCCCAGTCCTTCTTATAATAGAATAAATTTTAACTGGAGAAGCATGAGCAAGATCCTGCCAATTGAGACTGTGGCTTCTGGTCGTCCTGAAAAAATAAGGCTGCTATGACCTACACCTGTTAAACTGACGTAGTGATTAGAGAGGCTGGTTAAGAAAGATACCAGAGACGTAGCAAATGCTCCAAATGTGTACATTGTTATCCCTTCCTTGTGTAGTTTCTGCACTTTTCTCTCTGTATCATAAAAACCTATCTAAAGATCATCATGTATGATTTTGCTCTAAGTGATTTAATACTGCTATGATATTTGATATCAACTGACATATTTTTTTATTCCAATATTTCTATTCAATTAAAGATAAATGCTGTGCTCAGTATTATAGGGAATCCAAATTTTGGGATTTGTATTATAAGGAATCCATTGCATCTCCTAAGTAGCTGTGACGTGCCAGGAAGATTAAGAAATATACGCAGATAAAATTCACTTTAGAGGGGTCAAAGTGTATTAAGTGTCACAGAAACAGAAAAGGGACATTTCAACTTGCAGGACCAGACATGTCTTTCAACTTTTACCATTCTTTATTCCTCAACTACATTTTTGGTGCTCCTTACTCTTGTTCTCTTCCTCTTCTTCAAATTATACATCCATGTATGGAATAATGGAATTATTATTCAGGGTGTGAGGTAAAAATTCACATATATTTATGTTTATTATTCTGGAGATCACCACACTGGATGGTTTATCCTTCACAGATGCTTCTATGAGGAATTCTCTGGTACCTGTAATCTGGGCATTAACATCTTGGAGGACCCAAAATGCTATATGTGTTGACTCAAAGAGTCTTCCAGATTGGCTGTAAGAGTCCCTTATTTTGCATTTTTTTAATAGCAGACAAAGAATACTGTTTTGAAAAATGAGCACAGAGTGGAAACAAGAACCAAATCTGGATCTCACCTGCCTCTTCCTGGGCTGAGAAAAGAAGGGAGAACAGACAAAAACTATTTGGACATTAAAATATTCTGTTTACTGACAACATATTTTGAGTGGCTACCTGAATAACCTGAGAGTCTATTTAATTTGAATGAAATTTAATTTAGATATGCATTTCTGTTTGATGGGCACATGAAATGCAACATTTAATGGAGAGCCTCTGGATGTTGGGCCTCTGATGTGCAACTGGGCTGATCCAGATAGTCTCCTCTTTTTTACTTAATGCATATCTGATGGGTTCATTCCTGTTTAATTGTAGGACTTCTGGTGACAAGCAATATAATAATAAATTTCTTAAAGAGCTTATGAGAGCAATTTTTTAAAGAGTCATTAGGGTGTGATAACAATGGACTGAGCCCTTAAACTTTGTTATCTCACATGGAACTATCTCTGAAGAAATATCTAGTGTAGACTGGATGTAGTTATTCTTCTGTCACTTCCAAATGCACACATGTACCTACCTTTTCTCATTTATCTTTCCATACCTCTGGGTGAGCATTTCCTCCTAAAAAATCCTCATCCAATATTAAATATCCAACTCTACAATTAAGAAGTATAAAAATAAGATCAAAGTGATGCTAAGATGAAAGTTTATAGCACTAAATGCCTATGTCAAAAACTCTGAAAGATCACAAATTGACAGCGTAATGTCACAACTCCCTATCCCTTAGCATTCTCAAGAACATGCTATTGGGATGATACTATGCCCTCTCATCTATTTTTTTTTTAAATTGTACTTTAGGTTCTGGGGTACAAGTGCCGAGCATGCCGGATTGTTGCGTAGGTACACACATAGCAATGTGGTTTGCTGCCCCCATCCCCCCATCACCTACATCTGGCATTTCTTTATCAATCTAAAGGCTTAATGGAAGAGATACAAAAACATTTAATCAAATTTAATCAGATGTAGAGAGGTACACTAAAATTGATAGGATCTTCAGAAGTGAATCAAAGTAGGCTTCAACTGCCATATATTTTATGGTGTGTGTCCAATATGCAGAAACTGCAGACCATAGAAACTATCAATTGCATTGAGCTTCACAAGAGAAATAGGACAGAAGCAGGATTTTAGAAAATGACACAGAATTGGTGTAGGCCTTTTTGTAAAATCAATAATCTTATCTTGGAAGATAGATGGGCAGAGCCTAAAAGCTAAATAGGTATGAAAATCAACAGAAAGATTTGTTTTGTTTGGTTTTAAGATATAAGTGATTTACTTGTTTATATATTCTGGAAAGAATGGTCAGTAGAGAGGGGAATTTAAAGAAATAGGATAGGAAGAGGGCCATTTAGGAGAATAGCATCTCCTTAGAGATAGTTTAAGATAAAATCAGTGCCCATGTAGAGATTTGTTTTGAGGCATATCTTCCTTTGAATGGAAAAGTGAAGTGTAATATTGTACACTTATACAGTGCACTTATATAGTGTAATTGTGCACTTAATATAGTGTAATATTGTAATATTGTACACTTTATATAATATTGTAATATTGTGTAATAAAGTGTAATATTGTACACTTACATATAGTATAATATTGCATAAGTGTAATATTGGGAAGGAGAAACTACAAAAATCTGTCTCTAGTATTTTGTGAAAAAGGGAGAAAGTTAAAAAGAGGTAGGCTATTGAAGACAGCATGATTATCATGAAAACAGTCCTACAGTAGATTATTCAGAAATAAAAATTTAAATAATAAGGGGGATGGATATCAAGTGAGAAAAAGAAAAGAATGGCATTACAAGGAGAAAGAAAAGTTAAATTATAAAGGCATGAACGATTATGATGTGTGCAAGGGACTTCAACAACTCCATGTGTGTTAGTAGGGAGGAAAAGTAGGACATGAGTATACATCAAGAAAAAGACATTTTGGGGTTAAGAGTCCTTTAAAAACCCGCTAATTCACACTCTAAAGAAACCGCCTACTTCACCTATAGATAAGCCTCACTCTAATGGTAGGCTCGCTGCTCAAAGTCTTTTGTTAGCCCCACTTAATGGCTGCATCTAAATTGAGACTCAGCTGTACAGTTTCTGGGGATAAAAGGCTCCTATGAGAAACTGTCTAATGCTTCTTTTGAGCCCAATTGGGCCCTCTCAGTATCAAAGCTCCCAGATGGCAGTGGAGCACTCAAATAACATCTGAGCCTGTGAACTTTCACTCTTGCCATATGGGCGTTGTGTGGATCTGACATGAGCACAGGTAGAAAGACCTTTATGAAAGCACCGGCACTTTCTTTTACCTCCCACTCCTGCTGCTGCTGAGGCTTTGTTTAAGCATTTGCTTTCAAAAGGTTGTACAATAAGAAATGCAAGTCCTGAGTACTGATTCTGTCAAGTGCCAGTGTGAGGTCAGTGTGTTAAAGGACTCATTTCCCGTTCTTAATTGCATTTCCTCATGGCTTTTTACTTTACCATGGTAGAAAAAGCGTACGCAAGCCCTCCATCTCCAGGTTTGCTATAACGTATTTCTCAAGTGGCAAATCCTTTCAAAAGTGTTACAATAAAAAACATTTTCAATGTGAAATAATGGCACACACATCTTTTACTGAATTTTTCTCTTTCATACTACCAAAATGACTTAATATAGAGGCAGCTGTGCCCTATTCAAGTGAAAGATTTCTGGTAAAGCCTGCTTGTTACAACTGCAATTACAAAATCCATTCCACTCTCAATATTTTGGTCTTAGAATTTGGTTGCTTAACCCCCAAATTTACTTGCATTTGCTGTCCATGAGATGGGATTTCATTGCAACACAGCTTGAAACCTATATTTTGATGCTATAACTACCACTATGTCTTGCCATCTGCTAGCCAATAAAGTAGTTATTTATCATTTCATGTATGACACCTACTCAGAAAGGGAAAGCTCTTGTAAGTATAGTATTTTCTCATCTAATTTGTCCAAATGTGTAATATATTCAGAGATATCTTTTCTTCTATTGGTAAAAGGGATATCTTACAAATAAATTGAAAACCTATAACCCCAATGCCCAATTGAAAGTGATGAGTATGATTTGCATTTTGCACTTTAGGAACAGGGAATTTGCAATGTTACATTCAAGTCTATACAGAGAACTGAAAAAGGATTTATTAAATGCCAGGATTTAGCTGCAAGGAGATATGGGAACATTCAGTATAGGAGATCTGTGCTGAGAATGAGGATGGATAAAGAGACCCCAGGAGTAAAATTCTGGATGTTGAATCAGTCAAGTTATCAATTAATATGTAAGTAAAGAGGTCGAGCGTGGTGGCTCACACCTGTAATCCCAGCTCTTTGGGAGGCTGAAGCAGGCGGATCAACCTGACATCAGTTCAAGACCAGCCTGGCCAACATGCTGACACTCCGTTTCTGCTAAAAAATAAAAAAAAGCCAGGTGTGGTGGCAGGCGCCTGTAGCTCCAGCTACTCGGGAGGCTGAGGCAGGGAGAATTGCTTGAACCCGGGAGGTGGATGTTACAGTGAGCCGAGATCGTGCCAGATGCAGCCTGGGCTACAGAGCCAAACACTGTCTCAAAAAAACAAAGTAAATAAATAAATAAATACATAACCCTAGCATTTTTGCCACCATATTAACTAGTTTTTATGGGCATAGTATCTAAGTGGCTCATAGATACCAGAAGCAAATGCAAGATCAGATTCTGTACTACTTGATACATTTGTTAATGTATTTAGACCAAATTCTTCAAAATCCTTTGTCTACTCTTAACAAACTATACAGATTCAACAATTATTTGGATTTTGCTTCATCTAACCTTGTTTATTCCCTCATTTGGAAGTACTATAAAACAAAGCCCAGAAATCATGTCATTTTGTTGTACTTCAGTGTGCATTTCTAAATAATATACACTTTTCTATTATAATCATTAACATCTGACTAAATTAATGATAAAAATGTGGCCAGTCTATAGTCAAATCTTCTATTTCTCTTAAAAACAATTTTTTAAAGTTATTTATTCAAGATGACACACCTGAAGACCACATATCCCATTTTGTTATTACATATATTAAATTTTTAAAATTATAGGTGTTTCTCCTTCCTTTTCATTTTTGGTGGCATTAATTCTTTACAGAAGCAGAATGAGTTTCTCTCTGGAATGGCCTACATTCTGTACTTGTCCATTTATTTCTTTGAAATGTTAATTAATTTTTCTACCCCATACATATCCTATAAATTTAACCAAGCTATAATAAGGTAGAGGTATTTTGACAAAAATGCCTATAAGGGCATACCAGCTGCTTTACATTACATAATATTAAGAGAAGGACAATTGGTGATTGTACCACTTTTAGGTATACAAAGATTTCAGTAGATGTAAGTGATGACAGCCAGTCCCTTCCACTGTAAAGTCTCTTATTATTCTCTTACGGTGTCATCTATTGATGGCTATTACATGAAAAAGTTAGAGGCTATAAAATAATAGTTTATACAATCCCATTACTATTTGTTAGCTAGAATCCTGCTGTAAAGAAGGAGCTTTTTTTTAAAAAACATTTAAGGCTGAGTAAATCTAAAATATAATTTGTATAAGATATACAGGATGACTAATAATTTCTTCTAAATATCCAAATACCAGAATATTCTTATAAAAATCCAAATAACAGAATAAGCTATTATCACTCCAGTTAGTTACAACAGAATCTAAAGAGTTTGGTTTGAGACTTCGTTATTGTTGTTGTTGCTGGCTTTCTCTTTTGATTTGAATGGTATTTTGAACAAATTTTTTTTTTCAGTATTCTGAAATATATTCCCCATTATTTTTGAGATGCTCATTTTTGGCCATTAAAAGGTATTACTTTTTGACATGGTGCATTGGGTTTCGTTTGATGCTTTTTTATTTTTAAAAGCTTGCTTGCTTTTTGTCACATGTAGAAAGGTGCTCCTCTATTATTATACATATTTCCAGTCTCAGACCTGAAGCCAGCCATTCATTCAAGCAATTCTACTTCTTTTTAGTGGGGAATTATAGTTAAAGGGTATAATATGTATGTTAGGTACATTACTGTTAAATCATACAATAGGAAATGGACCATAAATATTATCATGGTTTAATACTTATAACCATCTGTTCAACAACGAACATAAGCAAGTTCTTCCCTAACAGTCTCAATTTTAAGTCATGTATGTTCTTAACCTGTAACAGAAAATTCCAAAAAAAATTGTTTGCTCTAAAGAGATTTTATTGATCACTATAACATACCTCACAAAATAAAAATCCAAATGTCTTTATCATGTTGTGTTTGCTTTATCTTAAGTTATTGTTACAGTTATTGCCAGTGCAAAATTATAACTAATATACAACTGGTCAAAACAACATAATGATAAACTTTGATAAAACAATTATGCACAAAAGTTATTGCAAATGCACATCTTTAAGATATAGATGATAACAGTAGATTTGGTGATTTGATTAGAGACATCCTGACACTATTTTATTCAGTGTACCCTCAGGAGGAAATGCACTATAGTAAGTTTCAAGATGGTTTCAATTAATGTGTTTCTTTTGTAAAGGTGGGGAGAAGAGAGATTTGGAAAGGGCAGAAAGGAAAAAAATTAAACCTTTCCTGACAGACTTCTGGTTTCTCAGACAGATAGATCAGTATTGAAGTTGGGTAAAAATGGTAATATTATTTCCTTAAAATTCTCCATCCCTCCGTACATCTTGAAAAAACTTTAGTCTCCCACAGACGTATGCCAAGTCCAGGTTTAATACTATTGGCCAAAGTCCTAAACATTAGGATAGAATAATAATTTGTAGCCATAAAGTGTGAGACATCTGCAAGGTAACACTGTTAAATTGTGGGTAAGAAAGTGCATTATGAATGACAATATCTTCTATTTAATTTTTAGACTTAATCTTGAGATTTATCTTTTCACAGATGTCCATTAATGCTCTGTTTTTCTCCATTTGTCACATATCTGAAAGAGGGATTCTGTGACATGGAGAAGTGCTAAGGAGTATCTATATTCTTAAATATTTCCCTTCTTTATTTTTTTAAGAAAGTATTAAGGAAGAAGTGAAGGGAGAGCTGTCACTTATGGTTGCAGAGAGGATGCAAAAACATATTTGTTCTTTACTTTTAGATTATGTTTTGATGAATGTTGCTCCATTTAGTGACTGTTGAATATCTTAACCACACTGATTTTATTACCATAATTCCTTAGTGATCCACAAATACATTGAAGCATTAGTCTTAATTTATTCTGGACCAAGTCAGTATGAGATTTTTGATGAAGCAGCCTAAAATAGACGGCATTGATTATTGATCCTTTCTTCACTCCTTCTCTATCTCTGTCTCTGTCTCTCTGTTCCAGGGCTTATCCTTTTTAAAAGATAATTCTCCACTGATCTCATTTAACAAAGTCTGGCATTCTAATAAGAAAAAACACACTATATCTTTGGAGGCAAAAACTCCCAAACAAAATGCAATCATAACAAAAGTTGAGATTTCCCTTAAACGAATCACTGCTTTGATACCTACATTAGCAAACGGGTTGACAATACATTGTAAAATATGAGGTTTTAACTGATTAACAATCCAACAGAACTCCTAAGATAGAAGAGAGTAGCTTGAGTTGGGGTATTGCAAGAGGGTTTCATGGAGGAAAAGGCTTGAGCAATCCTTGAAAAACAAATGTGTTTTGAATCAATAGAGAAATGTAAAAATCTTGCCTTACCATTGCATTGTCAGGATCAGATCACAGGTTAACAAATGGCCCATGAAGATTCTTGAGCACACTATACAATGTGCCAATGAATATTTTCTATTTCTTGTTCCTAGATGCAGTCTCTGAGAGAAAATTAGTTTACATATAGTGTCATATCTTTTTCATTCCTTGCCTTGAGCTCCTTCAAAGAGATGTACTATGGAAATAGAAATTATTCCTACTCTGTTTCCCTCATAAATTTATCTATTTCTTTTTCTGCTCAACTTGTCATTGAATATATCAAACTAAAGTTTAGCTACTTCATGGTCTGTGGCTAGATTTTTAAGAATAATACATTATGTGAGACGGTTGAAATAAAAAATGGCATTTTTTTCTTCCCTTTCCTTGACTGCTGATGAATTCATATACAACCATAAAAATAACTTTCAGTAAAAAAAATAGACCTTCTGACAACACAGAATGTGACTATTTGATACACCCCTGAGTGATCTATTTTAATATATCTAAAAGGTCATTATTAAAAAGTTTTTATCTTGGCTTTTCAAGGTCAGAGGAGAGTTAATGACTTTTTTAGAGTAAAAATGTCAAGCATTTGAAAAATTATAGACGTAAATTATGTACATGGGTCACAAGTGTAAGTCTCTGTATTTTCTATGTTCAATTATGTAAAACTAGTTAATAAATATCAATAAATTTTCATATCATTTTTATAATTTAATGCATATAACAATTTTGCCAATTTTAAAGAACAGAATAATCAAAGATGACACATATATTAATTAGCAGTTAGTAGTCATTTTTCATTAATTTTTATCTTCAATTTTATGGAATCTAAAACTTATGAAAGGAAAAAATAAGCTGAATGCATCAGCTTAATTAAACAGAATACACAGGAATGATTTCTCTAATCAAGTTTAAGTCTCTTTCTTGAGAGTTTAGTTACTTTTTTATTATTTTTGTTTTTTAAACAAGTGATGGCATTTTCACTGATGTCTATTAAGTATAAAAAATTCTTAAGCACATATAAGCCAATTAATACATGTGTGAGGAATTTAAATGAATGATCCTAGGCAATATAAATAAACAGTATTAGATTTGATATGCATGAATAAGACAAAGTTAAAGGCTAGAGATAAACAGGGAAAAAGTAATATGGATACTGACACCTAAAGCTGAATTCTTTATTACATCAGCAGTCAGAATGCTGAGTAAAGGAATTGAAAGACAGAATTGTAAGAGCTCAGCATCCTAACTTTTAATAGAAGCAAATCTAAACCATTGTAACCACCAGATAAACACACCATCATAAAAAGACTGACTCATAAGGAGAATCCACAAACTCTGAGAGTTACTCTTGCCAGTGTTCCAGTCTCAGAAAAGATAACCTGAAATAAAATTCACAGTTTTTGAGTTTATTCTGCCATCTCCTATATCCTTCATGAACATTGAGAAGAGTTAATAAGCAGCTAAAAGATAACTAAAAGGTACTATACTGATCAACACTCCATACCTTTTCCTTTCCTCAGGGGCTCAGTGATCTCCATCTGGATTAGCAAATCCATGTAGCAAAACTACCTAGTCTGTAGGTAGTTTCGGGGGTCAATATTCTTTAGTCATTGTTGTCATCTTCCTGGTTTAGTGTGTCTGTGAATTGTAGTGCAGAGAGTACAGATTTGAAGGAAATACAGACTGCATTTAAATCCCCAAGTGATCATTTTTTAAATTGTCTTATCTGGGGAAAATTAATAACTTTTATTCGCCTTAGTTCATTCACATGCAAAACTAGAATAATCCAAAGGTCTGAGAATATTATTCAGAATTTAATGTTACTGCTGTGCCCCTTAAACAGTGCTTCTTTCATACTCACTCATACCATAGTTCATTCAGAAGTCATTTTTTATATTCTTAGATTTTTCCTCAAAATAGTTTAAATTCATGCAACCATTTTGGCTACTTCATGCATTTTATATTTTTTCAATTATTCTCAAAACACTTTTTGGTCTCCTATGATGTGCCAGACATTTCTAAGCTCTGATAATACAACACAAACAGAACAAGATACAGTCTGCTGCCATGGAGTTTACAGTATATCAAGGGAATATTTAAGAAAAAAAAATGATTATAGGTGCTCTAATAGATATATAATTAGAGTTCTTAAGAAGGACCAAAGAAAGAGGCTAATTGTACTAAAGGTATCTGTTTACATTTTAAAAAATAATTATTTGAACCAGGCCTTGACAAATCAGTAGCATTTCTCAAATAGAAAAACAGAAAACATAAGAGAAGGAAATTGCATGCACAATGGACAGCCCATGCAAGGGCACAGAAATGTGAATTATCAAGCATGTTAATCTTAGCAACCATACTCCTCAGTCAATTGTAAATCTAGTGCTACTTACCAGTATACTTGTTTCCTCAATATACTTTCTATGTGTAATTTATAAAGTAATCATTTTATATAGGTATCAATGTTGATTTTACATCAACAGAGGGCAATTATTTGGAAATAAGAGTGCCTCAGCTAATTTAATTGCATCTCTATGCTGTTTTTAAATTTTAACTTCATAACACATTTTTGCATAGTGTATTAGTCTGTTCTCATGCTGCTAATAAAGACATACCTGAGACTGGTTAATTTATAAAGGAAAGAGGTTTAATGGACTCATAGTTCAGCATGGCTGGAGAGCCTCACAATCATGGTGGAAGGCAAAGGGGAAGCAAAGGCACATCTTACATGGTGACAGGCAAGAGAGCTTATGTAGGGATCTCCCATTTATAAAACCATCACATCTTGTGAGACTTACTCACTATGATGAGAACAGTATGAGGAAGATGCCCCCATAATTCAATTATCTCCACCTGACCTTGCCCTTGACACTTGGAGGTTATTACAATTCAAGGTAAGATGAGGGTGGGGACACAGCCGAACCATGTCAGATAGTAGTGTCACATGATTCCAAAATTGAAAGGTAAACAAAGCTATATGTTGGAAAATGTTTGGTTGTACCCACCCATTTGTCCACCAATACAGGAAACCATTGTTATTAATTTCTCTTATGCATCCATAGTTACTTTATTGACATACTAGCAAGTACTCTTATATGTTCTTTTACACTCTACAGTAAATTCTGAGATCTTTCTATGGCAGCACAAAAGTTTCTGTTTCTAATTATTGTACTATAAGTAGTCTAATGATGGATATGTCAATTGTTATCTATCTGTAGTATTTAAACAATGCTAAAATGAATATTTACATATGTTGTTTCACTTGTGTGAAATGTATCTGTAGACTACATCTAGAGAAATAAAGTTATGGAGTCAAAGAACCAAATTTGTTTATAGTTTTGTTCAATATAGCCACACTTTGAATGTGTATGTGTATATATACATATATACATATATACATGTATATATATACATATATATGTATATATACATATATATGTATACACATACCATATATGTGTTTTTGAGTGTATATATATATGTGTGTATGTGTGTGTATATATATATGTAGATATACACATACACACAAAAAGTACACAGATATATATATTTAAACACCATAAACAATTTTGTTCAAGATAGCTGCACTGTGTATACATACATATATACATATGTGTGTGTGTGTGTGTATATATATATATATATATAGTCAAAAACTTTTAAGTATATGTGTGTGTGTGTATATACATATGTATACACATACACACAGTGTGGCTATATTGAACAAAATAGTTATACATATACTTAAAAACCATAAACTATACATACATATAGTTTTGTTCTGGATTTTTGGGGGTATCATGTGTAACAGTTAGTCTAGTTCTGTTACTTTAAGCGTTATTTTTATTCCTTTTCTTATAAACTGCTTATTCCCAAATGTTCTCTTTTTATTTTAGGTTTGGGTCTTTTACTAATGTAATTGTAGGTATTCTTCATATGTTAAAGTTAACCATATAGTGTTGCTAAATCCACATAGCAAAATCTACTATAAGTCAAAATACAAATTTAAAATATGTAAAAATATTTTGTTAATATTCCAACAGTTCATTTTCTTTCTATTTCCAATTCGTAGACTGCTCTGCAGTCAAGAAAGATTTTCCTTAACACCAATATCCATACTCATAATTTCCATATGTGAAAATCTAACAGTAAACACATGGAAATAGCAAGAAAATATGGTACATATCCTTAAACCCAAACTTGAAATTAGTGTTATAATTTTTACTACCTAAAGAAAAAAATTAATGTCAGCTTCCATGTAATAAATGCTATATTTATGTAGATTTCAGTTTTAAGAAATGGCGTTTTAATGAAAAGTGTGTGAATCAGAAAAAATACACATTTATCATGAATACGTGAAATGTGAACTCTTTTGCAGAGACTTTGTGGAGGTGGGGGCCAGGGCAATATACATTTTGGTGTGCTGATCATTATCTGTATAATATTTGGTGAACACATCCTCCTCATCTTCAGACGGTTTGCAAGGAGAACATGTCAATTTAGGCATAAAAGCTTTTGATATTTTTCAGAGTACTTCCCTCTATCAGACACTGTGGTCATAATGGGCAAAATATGTGATAGCAGCATGAATAACAGAATGACAGATGACCTAACAAAATTAATACAGTTACTTTCCATCCTACTGTGAAATATTAAGCAATATAATTGTGTAGTATTCTTCCCACATCAAGTCTCGTTGAACTCACTGGTGCAGCCATCTCATTCATTTCCTTAAGACATTTTACATATTTAATTTCAAATGTATACTCCACATAACCGATTTTACTGCATAATAAAAATGTTTTAATACAGCACTGAAAACTCAAATATGCTTTAACTATTTTTAAAGTATCCTAAACTGATAATATGAAGAAACCAAAAAGTTGTAAGAGGACATGATTTGAAATACACATGGCATAACACCATTTTAAAATAATAAAATGTGGAGCATAGAAATGCCATTAAGTAAATTAATAAGGTTTTTGCATAGTACTAATGATATACCCTGAGTGTGCTGTTCAGTCATTCTTTACTAGATGCCAAGAGCAAGTGGACGCCACCCTGCTGGATGTCAAATCCTTGGCCAAAGCAGCTTCCAAACACAGCTAGAAATTAAAAGCTTTGCTGATTGGATTACCAAAATATATAATGGTCAAAATGAAGTACAAAATGGAACTATTTCAGAAATCCACAGTTTTTCTGAACACAAAACTAAGAAAAGTAAAATACATTAGACTATCAGGCCATTGAAAACAGTAAATTCTTTTAAATGCTCATATATAATACAGCAATTATTTCTAAGTTTGCCTTGAGTCTTTTCCATAAAGAAAAGCAATAGCAATAATAATATTTCCATTGCTTTATTCAAAAGTATTCAAGAGTTTTTACTTGTATGCTTTCATCTGTAACACGAAAATGAGAGGTAAAAGGGAATAACAACAAAAAAGATAACTATCATTGTTCAATATTAATAAACAGGTTAGACAGCTCCAGTAACTTGATCACTTATCACTTGCTCAGCCATTATCCTTGTGAAACTTACATAAGCATATATTTTATCATGTTTCAATAGTGAATAACTTTTGAAAAGATAACTATTCTTATAATAGTTCTGTGAGGGAAAAGACTATTTTCACCCTCTTTTTACAGATAAAGAAAAAAGCCATGGAGAAAATAAATTGCACTGCTCAGACTGGCCAAATTTTAAGAGGGAGTCCAAAAAGTAAAAACCAAAGCATGTATGATCCCAGAGTTTTGATTTTAAACCTATTTTTCTCCTTTATCTGCTAGATAGATTCTAAACATCTATATTAGTCATTAAGCATGGCTTCAAAGGTAAAATAAACCTATTTTGTTCCCTGTACTTTACAATTAATGTGGGGTTTTTAAAACATGTAAATTAGTAGACTGAGTAAATTAAAATCTACTGATAACTTATATACCAATGGTAACTGCATGTGAAACCTTTCAAAAATATAATTAAAAACTTTAGCAGGCCTTCTGAAATGTAATGTATGTTAAAAACAAATAAAATGTAACTTCTGGAGGTTATTTGAATATCAAACTCTTTCAAATTCATCACATGAACAGATGTTTTGTACAAAAATGGCATTCACCCCCCAGAAATTAAAGTACTATATAAATAAAAATTATACTTAAACTCAAGTTTCTTCTTTCTTCTAAGTTTAGATCAGACTCTATTTACTGCCAAAAATTAAACTTGAGATATTACAATGGTAATAAAAATGTCACGTAGGATTTGCTTATGTACTTTTAAATGATATTAAAAGTGAGTTGTAAACTGGACTGCATAAAAGAAAAATGTGTACAGCTATTGATCTTCCTTAAATGAGAATGTTTTGCTGTTGCTGTGGTAGGAAGGCTTGCCACAGGAATGTAGACAGCTCATTAATGTCCAAATTTAAAGATGAAGTGGCCTATTTTTAGACAATTAGAGATTTGAAATACTACGTTTTCTCATCTTATAATTCTATAGAATAATATTACAAAGGGCCATTATAAATGATTAAGTAAATCTTTGCCCTTAAAATTTGGAGCAAATTTATACAAAGAAAGCAAAGAATAGGATTGAGTATGTATTTAGGAAATTTGCCTAGTAAGGAGAAATATGTAGAGACCACAATGCCCAAATTTATGCTTTCCTCAAGTGTCATAATACTATTAAAAAAAAAATCTTTAAATCATCTTGACTTTCCATTTTCATTTACCTATGTGGATATAATCCATACTGGTCAATTTCATGTGGTTTACAAAAGCATGACAGTGAATATACTTCCAAAAATTAATTTTGCCATGATGTAGGTGAAAAAAGATGGTTTTTATGTGATAAATTACTCCTAGACTTGTTTTATCATATCATTATATATAAGTCATCATGATCTTTCTCTATTTAAAAGTATCATTCTAAGACTAGGCAGAGAAAATATTTTATAAAACAATGTTTAATCAATTAACTAATTTAATTTTGAGACAGGCTCTCACTCTGTTACTCAGGCTGAAATGCAGTGGCAGAATCACAGTTCACTCAGCCTCAACCTGCCAGGCCCAAGCGATCCTCCTGCCTTATCCTCCCAAGTAACTGAGACTACAGGCACATGCCACTACACCCAGCTAATTTTTAAAATTTTTTAGTAGAGACAAGGTCTCACTATGTTGCCTAGGCTGGTCTTAAACTCCTGAGTGATCCTCCATCTTCAGCCTCCCAAAGTGCTATGATTATAAGCATGAGCCACTATGCCTGGGCTTGTGGCTCGTTTTAAATGAAGAGGTAAAATGTGTGTTCAGTAATGAAAATCCCCAAAAATTCTCAAAAGAATAATACCTCAAAAATGTCTGATTTTACTGCTGAAGCTTAGAACAAATTCTGCCATTACACATGCCAGTTCTGAAGCTGGTTCACTTTGTTGTTTCTTTGTGAAATGTGACCTCATGGTAATTCTTAATATCTTATATTTCTGCTTGAATTATAGTTCTGATTTTAATCATTTGAATTTTACTACAAACATTATAATGTGTTTAGTAATATTTATATGCATGAGATTACTATACAGACATACCTCAGAGACAATGCATGTTCGATTCTAGACCACTGAAATCCAGCAAATATCAACACAAAGTGAGTCACATGAACTTTTGAGTTTCCCAGTGCATGTAAAAGTTATGTTTACACTATGCTGTAATCTATAAGTGTGCAATAACAATAGAATAATGTCTAATATATAATGTACATGCCTTAAACATAATTTATTGTTAAATGCTAATGATTATCTGAGCTTTCAGCAAGTTGCAATCTTTTTGCTGATGAAAGATCTTGACTGGATGTTGATGGCTCCTGACTGATAAGAATGGTGGCTGCTGAAGGTGGAGGTGACTGCGGCAATTTCTTGTAATAAGACAACAGTAAAATTAATTGCAACAATTGACTCTTCCTTTCATGAAAGATTTCTTATAGAATGGATGTTGTTTGATCAAATATTACTTACAATGTAACTTCTTTCAAAATTGTGGTCAGTTATCTCAAATCCTTCTGCAGCCTTACCAATTAAGTTTATGTAATATTCAAAATATTTTGTTATAATTGCAACAATTTCCACAGCGTTTTTACCAGGAGCAGATTACATCTTAGGAAGCCACTTTATTTGCTCATTCTTAAGATACTACAACTCCTCACCTACTCAAGTTTTATCATGAGATTGCAGCAATTTAGTCACATCTTCAGGCTCACTTCTGATTCTAGTTCTCTTGTAATTTCCACCATATCTTCAGTTACTTCCTCTACTGAAAACTTGAACCCCTTAAAGTCATCCATGAGGGTTGTAATCAACGTCTTCCAAACTCCTATTAATGTTGGTATATTTTACCAATACCACCCCCACCATGAATCACAAATATTCTTAATGCAATCTAGAATGGTAAATCTTTTCCAGAATGTTGTCAATTTACTTTACCAAGATCAATCACAACAATAGCTATCTATGGAAATTATAACCTTACAAAATGTAGTTCAGAAATAATAAGGCTTGAATTTGGAATTACTCTTTGATTCATGAGCTACCAAGTAGATATGCTAGCAAGCATTAAAACAACATAAATTTGCTTGTATGTATGTCTCTGTGAGAGCTTTTGGGTAACAAGATGCATTGTCTATGAGGAGCAATATTTTGAAAGGAATCTTTTTTCCTGAGCAGTAGGTCTCAACAGTGGGCTTAAAATTTTCATAAGCCATGCAGCAAACAAATGTACTGTCATTCAGGCTTTGTTGTTTTACTTCCAGAGCATAGGTAGAGGAAATTTAGCATATTTAGCCCATTTTTAAGGGCTCCATAATTTTTAACATGGTAAATTAGAATTGGGTTTAACTTAAAGTTACCAGCTGTATTAGACCATAATAAGAGAGTCAGCCTATTCTTTGAAACCAGACATTAACTTCTCTGCTCTAGCTATGAAAGTCCTAGGTGTCATCTTCTGCCAGTACAAGGCTTTTTCATCTACATTGAAAATCTGTTGTTTAATATAGCCACCTTCATCAATGATCTTAGCTATGTATTCTGGATAACTTCCTGTAACTTCTACATTAGCACTTGCTACTTCACCTTGTACTTTTAAGATTTGGAGATAGTTTCTTTCCTTAAACCTCGTGAACTAATTTATGCTAGCTTCAGACTTTGCTTCTGCAGCTTTCTCACTTCTCTCCACCTTCACAGAACTGAATACAGTTAAAACCTTGCTCAGAATTAAGCTTTGGCTCAAAAGAATGTTGTGACTGCTTTGATCTTCTATGCAAAACATTAAAACTTTCTCTATATCAACAACGAGGCTGTTTTTCTTTCTTATTATCTGTGTGTCCACTGGAGTTGTAAAAGACCTAGCTTTTAGCCTATTCTGGTTTTCAATATGGCTTCATCCCTAAGCTTAATCATTTCTAGCTTTTGATTTAAAGTGAGTGTGTGACTCTTCTTTTTACTTGAACACTTAGAGGCCATTATGTGGTGGCTGACTGGCCTAATTTCAATACTGTTCTGTCTCAAAACAGAGAGGCCAGGAAGAGGGAGAGAGACAGGGAATCAGCTGATCAGCACAGCATTCAGATGCAAACGACATTTATCAGTTAAGTTTGTTATCATATGAATATAGTTCATGACACATCAGACATTAAAATAGTAACATCAAAAACCACTGATCTACGGATCACCATAAAAGATATAATAATAAAGAAAAAGTTTGAAGTATTTTGAGAATTACTAAACTGTGGGACAGCATCACAAAGTGAGCAGATGCTGTTGCAAAAAACGTGCCAATAGCCTCACTTGATGCAGGGTTGCCACCAACTTTCAATCTGTAAAATATTAAAGTGAAGCACAATAAAATGAGATATGTCTGTACATTCTCCCCAGTATTTATTCATGCTGAAATCGACAGCTTCTATCCTCAGAGTCCTCTGAATGAGGCTGGTGTTCTGGAAATTCTTCCTGTGGTCCCACATTTGGAATAAAGATACAATCTTATTCTCTCACTCTTTGACCCTCATTAGTTTCTACCCTCCATTCTTTCTGTTTCCAGAAAAGATTCCCCTCTCATCCTCTTCATCTTCAGTGGGTGCTACATTTCAGTGGGTGCTGTTCTTCATGCCAAATGGGTGCTATTTTTTAATTCTTTAATTTGACCTCTTCAGTATGACTCACAAAGACCTTTAAAGCATTGAGGAAAGATCTTGTCCTTTCTTGCATTCATGCCTCCAAGACTCATGCACTAATTTGACCAACATAACATATATTTTCATCACTTTCTGCTTCTCAGAGTTAGTCTTCTTTCTAAATTCTATGCCATGCAAATCCAATCTAGAAATGCCCACCATCTAGGCCTTACTCTGCTTATATCCACAGGCATGACACAGGGGAAGTCCATCATCTATTTAGACTACATTTTCCATCTATAAGACAATGAGATTATTATGGGACAAATTGTGTAGCTCATGGGCCTTAAGTGTTCACCTGACCATAGACTACTTATCATCTCTCTTTCTCTTTGATATCATGCCTTTACTCAACCTCTTGGATTTATTTGTGGAATAGTGATGATATTTTAAATAGATATTTGAAAAATAGCAATTGACATAAAAATAGCAAATCTAGTTACTTAAATATGAAAGTAAATTTTATTCCATTGTTAAACAGGTAAACAAGGAACTGCTTTGATCAATGAAAGTAAAATGAAACTCAGCCATTCATTTACCAATAATAAATGTTGGCCCAATAATTGGAAAGAAGGCTTTTCTATCATTGTGTTATAAGTGATCTTGTTTGAACTTCTGAAAAAAGTCTCTCTAGTTGATAGCCTTAGACTTAGCAAATCAGAGTAATTCAAGTCACATGCTAGAGAAGTGGTTCCCAAATCCTATATACAGATTTGCTATAAAAAAAAATACCTAAAATGTTAACTTATACAAGATATTTCTAATTACATTTTATGGCTTGTGGAAAATAGTATCAGCAAATGTGAAAAACAGTCACCTATAATTTAACAAATACCTCCAGAATTCAAGAATTGTTATATCCAAGGACATTATATAAAATTCCTACTTCCCTCATCTTTAAAGAAATAGTCCAGGTGCAGTGGCGCATGCCTGTAATCCTAGCACTTTGGGAGGCTGAGGTGGGTGGACCACCTGAGGTCAGGAGTTTGAAACCAGCCTTGCCAATATGTTGAAACTGTCTCTACTACAAAAATACAAAAATTAGCCTGGCGTGCTGGTCCATGCCTATAAATCCAGCTACTCTGGAGGCTGAGGAAGGAGAATCGCGTAAACCTAGGAGGTGGAGGTTGCAGTGAAGTGAGATCGCACCACTGCATTCCAGCCTGTGCAGTGGGAGCCAGACTCCATCTTAAAAAAACAAGAAATAGTCATATATTCCATGGCCCGTAAATTGTCAGATATCAGATATTTCAATAATTTCCATGAATGTAGACCAATAATCTGAAAGAGCATCTCTTGCCAAAAAGCCTTTATGCATACTTCACAGAATAAGGAATGTAATTCTCCTGTGTTCTGTTTTATGAAATGAAAATAATATGTTTTCAAACTAATATTATTTGCAAAAACATACCATGGAATAAATTCACAAATCTACATAAACTATGCTTATTTTAAACATTAAAATATTTAAGAAATTCTAAGACTCTTATTTGGATTCTGTGGAAGTCAGATTTTTAAATATTCTTAGATAGGCAGTTGTTGCACCTGCTTTCTTATTATACATAGCACATGTCACAATGTCAAACTTTTTATTCTTGGTAATAATCATACTCATAACAAAATCATGTAAGTAAGAATTATGGCTGCAAACTCAATGACATAAATGTCACTAATGATATATACTCTAAAAATCTTAGATTGAGTTGAACTACTCATTATTGAAAAGTGAAAAATATCATCAATCTGTGGACTGTCTTATCTACAAAGAACAACATTAAAAATTGGCTTTCACCTGTCTTATTAAAAACTTGATCTGTTGTTGCAAAGTCATAATAGCACATATAATTGTGTTATTTTATACATTTAATCTATGCATTATATCTCAAAATAGAAGTATGCTAAATTCAAAGGTCTTCCTAAACAATTATTTTCAAAATATGTGTATTTTAATTGATATTAAAAGAAACTGTAAAGTAGATATTAAAACCCTCCCTTACAAGAAAGTTAGACCCAGTATTGGTAAACAACTCATCCTAAATTGCATTGCAAATTAAGTAAATTGAGAAAATAAGATTCACATCTGACCCGATTTGCTCCACAGTCAAATACTTTTTGGACTACAATATGCTTTTATAATATAAAGATAAATCCAATAAGAATCCTATTCTCAATTGTATATTGTTACCTTGTATAGGAAAGATTTCTTCTTGTTCTCAGGCTGGGTCATCTACTGCTTGTGGTTCAGATTTAAATGGACATGTGTTTCAAACTGGTGGTAGAGGGCCTGTTAGAAACCTGTCTATTAATGTGTGTCTCTGCGAGATAATCTACTTTGTTCATGAGAAGAAATCTCAGTTCCCAGGACTGAACTAAAGCCACAAGAAACGTCTTAGTTGTTTAATGCAGAGTGATTCTGAGTTCAAGGATGTGTCTGTTTTTCAAATCCATTTTTATCCCTACTTCCTGGTCCCATATTCAAGTCCAAGGGAGAAAGAATGTAATAAATTAAAAATGAAGCAGTTGTTTCTTGTCAGGTATAGACAATGCTACCATATAATCCTTATCTTGGCATGTATACAGATAGGCAGGAGCCCTTTTGGTCACACTGATATAGACCAGAATTCAACTTGGCATTTCTGAGAGACAGAGACAGTCAAGAGAGTCTGGCTCTGGCCAGTACAAGAATTCTGCTAAGTCATCTGGTAAAACAGCACCAATTAGCAGCAGCTCTCACTATGTTTAAAAGACCAGTGGTGACCACATACCAGATGATAGCCACCTACAGAAAGAGGTACTCCCCAGAGGAGCATAAGTCCTGGGGGAAACTGGTCAGTCTCCTCTGAGAACTTCCAGAAATTTTCACTGTGGGTGACAAGCAGAGAAATTCAGTTATTAATAAAGTATATTAACTTGTCCTCTTTTTTATCTACATTTCAGTAAGATCTGGTGACACTGGGCCTAACTGGTCTTGTTGCTATTTATCTGCATAAACCTTTCCCATATTCACCTACTCTCTGATTGACTCTTCACTTCAACTCTAAGAAACACGTAGCAGGCCCATTTCAAATTCTATGAGAAAATTCCAAAGCTAGTATTCGGTGTGTGGTAGAAGTAACAGTGCAACCAAGAATTGTGTCCCCTCAAAACAGTATTGTTTCTTCTACACTGCTGTGTACAGAAAAGCCAAATTGTTAGCAAAAATTGTTGTTTTTGAAACATCCTTGGGAATTATATTAGAATGCTCTCTGATTACATTTATTGTTGTGTAAAAAATGATTTAAAATAATATAAAGAAGCCAACTCTCATCTTTTTTGTTCAATATTGTGCTGCCAGTGTGATAACCTAAGAAAAATAAATACAAAATGATTGGAAAGGAGGAAATCAATTGACTGTCATTTTCAAATAATAGAAATATCCATACAGAAAAGAAAAATATTTTTGAAATTATTATAAATAACAGCATGTGCAAAATACTAAGTAAAAAATCAATATACAAAATTCAATTAAATTTCCATGTACCAGCAAATATTTTCAAATTTTTTTTTTTTTTGGAAACAGCGTCTCACTCTGTCACCAGGCTGAAGTGCAGTGACGCGATCCTGACTCACTGCAACTTCCGTTTTCTGGTTTCAAGCAATTCTCCTGCCTCAGCCTCCCGAGTAACTGGGACTACAGGCATGCACCACCACGCCCAGCTAATTTTTAGTACTTTTAGTAGAGACAGTTTCATTTCACCATGTTGGCCAAGATGGTCTCGATGTCTTGACCTCGTGATCCGCCTGCCTCGGCCTCCCAAAGTTCTGGGATTACAGGCATGAGCCACTGTTCCTGGCCCAAAATATTTTTGATCCATATAAAATGTAGAAAAAGTGCCAGATCTACATTTAGAACATTATGAAACAGAAAATCAACATAATAGGGATAAATTAATGGAGATATCACATGGGCATGGACAGGAGGACTTTATAATGTTAAGATGGCAATTCTACCAAAATAGATGCAAAGATTTACTGAAATGTCAGAACCATTTAGCAGGGTTTTAATTATATTCAATTTGTTCTAAAGTTTATATGGAAAAGAACCCATGTATGAAGATGATTATAAAACTATATTAAATAAAATGTACGGTATAGCATTGATAAATTAATAAATGGAACAGAATTCTAGTTAATGGAAACATATGTATACAGATTTCTGCTATCTGACCAAGATGGAATGGCAGATCAGAGAGAAAAAATGCCAGGAAAAAAATGCTCTTCCACATGAAAAATTAAAATTGAATTTTTAGGTCCTCTGTATAATAAAAAAGAAAGGAAGAATGAAAGATAAGAAAAAGAAAATCAGTTCTAGATACATTCAGAATTTAAATGTGAAAGCTAACTTTTGAAAATTAAAAAAAAGTAAGTGAATTTTTTCGTAATCTGAGGGTAAGAAAGGATTTCCTAAAAAAGACAATAAAATCTCTAAAAGTCAATAATTTATATATTGGTTTGCATAAAAATTGTCTCTTTATTGGTTCCAATCATAAATGTCAAAATCTATGCTACATGCTTGAAGTAAATTTTGCAATACAAATTATGAAAAAAATATTTAATAAATAATTTATAAAATGACTAAAAGCTAGTAAGGAAAAAAAAAAATGGCAAATAACCCAGTAGTTCAGAAAGTTATTTCATAAAAGAAAAAATACATGGACAGTAAATATGTGAAATAAGTTCAAAATAAATTTGAAAGTGTAAATCCATACTAAAATGATACATAAAATTACTGATCAGACAATTTCAAATAGCAGATAGTAGAGATCAATGCAGTACTACAATTACTTATACATTGTGAAGGCAACCATGAGATAGTTGAAAATACACTTAGGAAAACTATTTAATGTTATCTTGTAAAGTTTAACATTCATACACTGTACTAGATTATTTAGTGGCCTGTAATCCCTCCCTTCCCTCTGTACACTCTGCTCTCTCCTGTCATGCACGTACACTGATTCATGCAACTATGTGATCTGTTTTGATCACTGCGACACTGACAACCATGGTGCAAACAAGAAACATAAAAACCAGATACGCACTGGGGCTTGACATCACTAGTTATTCTAATACCACCATTTAAAGAACCCTGTCTGTTCTTCTTGAAGGTGAAAGATCATATAGAGACAGACCCAAGCAACTAGAGCCCTAAACACCAGACCTAGGGATCCTCTTAATCCATCTAGCCTAAGTCGCAACACTAGGTATCAGAGGAGCAAAAGAGCTGACCAGCTGAGTTCAGACTAATTGGAGACCCATAAAATCATGAGCAAATAAAACAGCTTCTATTTTAAACCATTATATTTTGATTAGAACTGATACACTTAAATAGTCTTATAACTGGAATGAATATATAGTCAAGTTAGTGTGAGACAGTCTAGGTACATGCCTATACTAATAACATTTTTCACTCTCAAAAATATTGTGGTATAGAATAAAATTATATCTTACTTATAACCCCACAAAATATCCAACTATCTGAAATATATATTCAAGAAAAATGCTTGAACATGTATATCAAGATATACGTACAAAATGTTAATAGCAGGCCTGTTCATAATAGCAAATACCAGGAAACATGCTGAATGTTCATATACAAGTAAATAGATTTTTAATATTTGATATATGTACACAATGAATATTATACATAATTGAAAACAACAGCATAGTTTGATTTCATTAACATAATATTCAGTGAAGAATGCAAATTCCAAAATATTATATATGGGTTTTGAAAATATTTTACTAAACTCTAGATTCTGAGACAGACATTAATGGGCAAGATGTTTAATAAGAAAATAGCCTTGGGAACAAATGTTTTAGATGGAAGAGAAAGAAAACAGAATTATGCAGAGGGATAAGTTAATATGTAATGCAGGCCCAGTCAAAGTCTCAGTAGTGAATCTAACATGATTCTCAGAGAATTTCTAAGGGGTGAAGAGGAATTCTATTTTTATTAGAACTACAGAATTAAATTGCTATTGGATGTCACTGGATATGGGTCACCTTCCCTGCTGCTGAGGCAATCCTTGAAGTTCTTACATATTATGATTATCTATTGACAACACTCTAGCAGCTCTGCCAACTTATTCTTCCATGGATAAGGGTTTGCCTTGTACAATATAGTGTTCACCAGTTGGAGATTAAGCTTCATCTTATTCTGTGCTTCATATCATTGTGACATGGTAAAAAGCCGCTCAACCATACCTCAGCTTTCTGTTGAAACTGCTCTCTACAACCTAAATGTGAATAATTAAGGATCAACCATACCTCGGCTTTCTGTTGAAACTGCTCTCTATGACCCAAATGTGAATAACTAATTAAGGACTGTAATTGCCACCCTACCCAGACAATGTGTAAACAGATGCTAACCTTGACTTTTGTGAACCACTTAAGTAACAAGCAGAATATCAGAAAGTCCCCTAGCCCTGGGAATGTCCTGGGCACCACACCCTCATCTCCACCCCAGAAGCTGATTTGCAAATTCACTGGCCCTTCGAATGTCTGAAGCCCTCACCCCCATCCCCACCCCACATCCTCATCTCTGCCCAGAAGATGATTGACAGAATTCACCACCTCCCACCTGCCCCTCACCCTCACTCCCAAGGTGATTTTTACAGGTATAAAAGGTCTTAACACTCGCTTTTCGGGGCCACGGGTTGGAGAGACAGGAGTCCTCTGTGGCCTCCGGCAATAAAGACCCCGCAATTTGGCATACTTTTGTCTTGGTGTTGGCTTTTTACGCTCGCTCCAATACTTCATCATCATCAAAATGGTTGCTGATGTTCTCCAGAACTCAAAATAAATCCCCCAAATGAAAGCTAGCCTTGTCCCCCAAGTTCCTATTTTTTTTTTTAATTTCATGTTGGCAGATTATTTCCTTTTATACCAACTCAGCAATTGAATTATAATAAATTTTTGCAGATATTTTACAATCATGTAAATACTTTGATTTTGGAAGGACATTAAGACACATGGTATTTCTAAAACCAAAAGGTGAGAATGCAGTTGCCCTTGCTATAGTGCATGAGAAAAGGTGATGTTATTAATAAATTGTTCATTTGTTAAGAGTACTTGCTTTGGATGATTTAGCTTTTGCTTATAATAATACACGAGAAATATGTTTAAAAATCATTCTAACATTACTATTTAGGATGGGAATGACAGTAAAGCACTTAATCATGCTATATTGAGGTCCTGACAATTTTTATTTATTATCCTCACATTTTTATGTATTATTTAATTGTGACTGCACAGTGTTTAAAAGGAAAAAAACAAAAGTCAAAAACAAACACTTCTGGTTTCAGCTCCAACATGTAAAGAGCTTAGAAGTCATCATTCCCATCTTACAGTAAGGAAAAGCTAAAGAAAATAAAAATCAACAACTTTTTGTTCATGCATCAAAGAACCAAGATGACGCAGTAAACTATTACTCTGAAATCTAGATATATCTAGAAAAAACTGCTAATATTTTCTTAACTAGAGCAGAAGCCACTGGAATTCATAACCTGTTGGGAATATTCAAATGGTTATTTTATAAATTGCTGTAGACTGAGTGTAGAATTGCTTGAGAGTGAGCAATTCTAGGGGCTGTATTCGAAAGTGTCATCCTATATTTACAAAGTGATTCACTCTAGGAATCTCACTGTGATCTTACAGTGCAAATCTGTTAAAGATTCATGGCTCTAACCTGGAGAAAGGAAGACTAGTTATTGTGAAACTCACCCCGACTCATTTTCCTAGCAGACACCCAGACTTTAGGGGAAAGACCAATAATAAAACTTTATCTCAGGTAGGGGAAGGAAATTCTACTTGAGCTCCCGCCCTTTTGTCTAAGGTATTGTTAAGATAAATAGTAACAACATTAATAACAAAGTGAACAAGGGCAGGGGGTCAAGGTGATAAATAAGAAAAGTTGCACACAGTGAATGAAGTAAGGGATAGAAGGAGGAAAGCTATAACCATGGAGTAGGGACAGAATCACTAATAAATGCCCTACCCCTAAGACACAGACTTACTACCAAAAGACTGAGACGTAATCAGAAGATTGCACAGCAATATCCTTCCAACACCCACTACTACCACATGCATAAGTCCCCAGTGTAATGTTAAAGCAAACCAAATATGGCCAGAAAATTGACTCTGTACTTTTATATTTGAGTTCTTGTGGATGAACTGCAACCTAATTTAATAGGCAGAAAAGATTGAAAACGTAATTGAGGGTGGTGGCTCATGCCTGTAATCCTAGCACTTTGGCAGGCTCATGCCTGTAATCCTAGCACTTTGGCAGGCCCAGATGGGCAGATTGCCTGAGCTCAGGAGTTAGAGACCAACCTGGGCGACACTGTGAAACCCCGTCTCTATTAAAAAATACAAAAAATTAGCTAGGTGTGGCGGCATGTGCCAGTAGTCCTATATACTGGGGAGGCTGAGGCAGGAGAATCTCTCCAGTCCGGAGGCGGAAGTTTCAGTGAGCTGAGATAGTGCCACTGCACTCCAGCCTGGGCAACAGAGCAAGACTTGGTCTCAAAAAAAAAAAATGATTTAGGAGTATGTGCCTGTAGCAATCACTGAGTCTTACCCAATCCCAACCTTACTTTAACCAGTCATACACTCCTGAGTGTTCAAACAGTGTTCAAATAAGGGAAATGTGGAACTATAATAAATCCAGCTGTTTCTGTACCTCATTTCCAATTTCTGTACATCACTTTACATTTTTTTTGTCTATAAATTATACTGACCATGAGGCAACCCTGGAGTCTCTCTGAATCTGCAGCCTACCTAATTTATGAATTATTCATTGCTCAATTCAACACTTTTAAACTTAATTTAGTTGTTTTTCTTTTAACTATCATAACAGTGGATTAAAGTTGGAAAGCTGCAAGATACAGACTCTTTGTGACGATCAATACAAACAGAAATCTCAAAACCTACACAGGAGACAAAAACAAAGACACTAGAGGAATTTCTTCTGGTTCCTCGAGCTTTAACAATTTGTAAAAACAGCCACAAATCTTAGCCAGATTGACTTAAATCTTCACACTGAAGGCCTGTTTACCTGACATAATATCTTTGGCTCTGAACAAAAATTACAAATCATTCTAAAGCCAAGAAAAAGCAGACTCTGTAGCGACAACACAAACATCTAGACTCGGCTATGACACAGATGTTGCAATTATCAAATAGGAAAAATAGGCAACATGTAAGACCAGATGTATAATGTTAGTAGAGAGATGAAAACTCTATGATGGACTCAAAAGAAAATGCTGAAACTAAACACACAATTAAAAAATGAAGAATAGATTGATGGGCTGAGGAAATAATCAAATCAGTAAATTGAAAGTAGATAAATAGAAACTTCCCAAACTAAAAGATAAAGAGGAAAAAGAAAAATAACTTAAAAAAAATAATATTTAAGACTCTGGGACAATATTAAATGGTGTAATGTATGTGCAATTGGAATATAAAAAGGAGAAAAAAGGCAAAAGAACACATGAGTAATATTTGAAGCAAAAATGGCCAAAATTAATGATACACAACAAACCATATACCCAAGAAGCTCAGAAAACACCAACCAAAATAGTTTTAAAAGCATATTATATTCAAACTATAGAAAAACTAAAAAGATAATATCTTTATAGACACTAGAGTTAGGGGGAACCTATGTATAGAAAATTGAGGGTAAGAATTATAATAAATGTCTCATCAGAAACCATGCAAACAAAAAGAAAGTAAAGTGAAATATTTTTAAAAAGCATATATTATAAAGAAGAGAGAGAAGATGAACCACTTATAATGCCAATTTATTATAAGAAGGCAAAAAAGATGGAAAAATGTTACAAAGTACTAATAAAATGAATATATATATATATATATATATATATAGAGAGAGAGAGAGAGAGAGAGAGAGAGAGAGAGAGA
>PVKP010016200.1:0-48713 GCA_004027715.1 Plecturocebus donacophilus | reverse complement strand
TTTGTTGTTTATTATATAAAAAAACTGGAGTTATATTATAATAAAAAAACTGGAGTTATTTGTTGTTTATTATATATATATATTATATATATAGATATATAGATAATATATCTATGTATAACTGGAGTTATTTGTATATAGATAATATATCTATGTATAACTGGAGTTATTTGTTTATTCATATGGATTTGAGTTACTGTCTAGGATTCTTTTGTTTCAGCTTGAAGGACATCCTTTATTAGTAGTGCATATTAGCAACGAACACCTTCAGTGTTTGTTAATCGGGAAATTTCTTAATTTCTTCTTCATTTTCAGTTTTGCCAAATAAAATTGTGGTTGGCATTTTTTTGTCTTCTAGCACATTAAATATTATCTCACTGCCATTTGGCTACCATGGTTTCTTATGAAAAATTGGCTGTTAATATTATTGAGGGTTGTTTATTACAAGTCATTTCTTTCTTGTCATTTTCCAGATTTTCTTTTTGTCATTTGCTTTTGACAATTGGATTATAATGTGTTTTGATATGAAGCCCTTTGACTTTATCCTACTGAGTTTAATGAGCTTCATGTATGTGTAGATTCACATTTTCATCAAGTTTGGCAAATTATTTGCCAATATTTTATCCAATATCTTTTTTCTCTCATTCAGTGGCTTTCATATGTGTATATGATATACTTCATGATGTTGCAGAGTTTCTTCAGGCTGTGTTGACTTTTCTTCATTCTTTTTTTTAACTTTCTTCTCTGAAGATTGAACAATTTTGACTGTCCTATGTTTATGTTCATTAATTCTTTCTTCTGTCTACTGAAATCTGCCATTAAATCCCTCTAGTGAATTTTTCATTTTAGTTATTATACTTCTCAGGTCAAGAACTTTTATTATATTCTATTTTATAATTTCTATATTTTTGTTGATAGTCTCATTTTGGTCACATATAGTTATCCTGGTCTCATTTAGTTCTTTGTTTATGATTTCTCATAATTCTTTGAGCACATTTAAGACAGTTGACTTAAAGTTTCATCTAGTGAGTCCAATATCTGGGCTTTCTTAGGGATTGTTCCTGTCAATTAGTTTTCCTTTTAATTTTCCATACTTTTCTCTTTTTTTTTCATCCTTATATTTTCTTTTGGTGTAAACTAAATTACAATGTGGTAAATCTGGAATGAGATTCTTCTTCTTTCTCTGAGTTTACTGTTGTGGATTGTTTAAAGTTGTAGTTGTCTTTTGTTTTGTGACCTTTCCATAGAAATTTTCAGAGAATATATTTATTGCAGTATGTGGTCACTGAAGCCTCTGTTCCTTCATTTAGTGGTCAGCCACGGACCAGGCAGATATTTCCTAAGGCTTAAAGTCAAAAACAGAGAGAGAAAATATCCTATTCTTCAAGACTTTGTAGCATCAATCTGAGCTAGAACACTCTTTATCTTTTATCTGCTGCTTACATGGAGCCTGCAAATCAGCCAGAGTTGCAAGTTTATAGTCTTCTCATATTCCTTTGAGCATGAAATGTCTGGTATTGGGATGAATGTTGTAGTCTTTCTCCTTCTATATATATTAGACCTCTAAGCTCTTATTCTCCACCCATCTCAAATACTTTCTCTTCTGCCTCCTTACTCCAAGGCTTTTGGATCTTCTCTATCTGGCCTCATCTGACATCCCTTACCACAGGTGGGCAGAAGTGGTATATGGCATTAAATCCTTGGACAGACACTGCTATTCGGAAATCCACTTATGTGAGGGAGGAGGTAAACAAATTTTCTGCACTGATTTCCCAATGATTACCCAATGAGACAAAACTCTCAACCACAGTATTTTAAGAACAAAGTCCATGATAGCTCCTTAGAATCAGCAAGCTGCATCAGGAATGTGAGTTGTTATCAAGGCTGCTAAAACACTTCTGGGGAATGAGAGATGGTAAGTAGGTAAGCAAAAATGCCTCAAAGCTATTACCAAAACTCAAGTGCCATTTTCTTATTAAGCATTACTCTTATTATTATACATTTTAGATTAAATTACATAGTTTCATAAAATTGATTGTGTTTGTCTCTCCAAGTTTATGGTTGGTTTAGTGGAGAGACCAATTCTTTGAGTTTCCTATTCTGCTATATTCTGTGTCTTTATTTATTCACCACATTAATTTTTTAAATTTTACATTCATGGGAAGAGGAGGGATATGGAGAGTTTCTGAGGTTTCCTTTTGGCCTTCTCCACTGTAATAACTACTTCTTAATAGAAGAATGACCAATATGGAATTACAACTAATGCAAAGTATATCAATTCTAATTAAGTACTCAAGGATTTAAGAAATCTCATTGCATAGATCAGTGGATTCTCTGGGTTTAATGGAAGCAGTACTTAAGCAATTCAGTGTGATTACTAGAAAGAAGGACTCCACTTCTTTTCTGGCTCCCAACGATCCTCCCTCTAAGGGTGCTGTGTTAATTTTTGAATCTTCAGGTATCACTGCCAATTCAGAGCCTATACCAAATAATGTTTGAATAGTCTGGATATTCTCATTTTTTCCCAAATACAGTCACCCAGGTAAATAGCTGCAGGCTCCTTTGGGGAAAGATGTGAGGTAACTAGCATAGTTATACATCCACGATAATGTTGGAATGTTCTTTTTTGTAGAGACATTGTTAAGTGAATTGGTTCTGGATGTAGAAATTGGCTCATATCTAGAAACTGGGCAAAGAATTATGACTTTATTTTTAAGATGGAGTCTCACTCTGTCACCAAAGCTGGAGTGATGTGGCTGCAACCTCCACCTCCCAGTTTCAAGTGATTCTCCTGCCTTATCCTCTCAAGTAGCTGGGATTACATGCATGTACCACCATGCCTGGCTAATTTTTTTGTGTTCTTATTAGAGTTAGGCCTTCACCATGTTGGTCTTGAACTCCTGATCTCAAGTAATCTGCTCACCTCAGCCTCCCAAAGTGCTGGGCTTACAGGAGTAAGCCACCATGCCCGGCAAGAATTATGACTAATTAGAAGATCTCACTCTCCTCATCTTTCATTCTTGATTTATTTTGGTTATAGATGTTCAGCAGCATCTTTGTTGTCATCTGTTTATTTTTTTCTTCTAGTTGTCTTGTGATCCATTTATTTAACTCCATATAGGTCAAACCTCCATGGGTACCTATGCACCCTTCCCAGTTATTATAATAATTGAATCCTCCTGTCTCTTGGTAGCTAAGCAAAGTCATTTCCTCTCTACTATTTTAGAGCCATCTTCAATATCCCTAAGGATGATAACAAGCACAGTTTGGTAATGCTTCACCAGCCACCCTCTACTGCAGAAGGGAACCATCAACATACTTAGTAATACTGGTTTCCCTTTTATAATACTTAGGGCTGTATACCCAAAGTACATGAGGCAGATATAAATTGATTTAGAAAGTTTATTTTGCCAAGGTTAAGGATGCATCTGTGACATAGCTTCAGAAGGTCCTGATGACATGTGCTCAAGGTGGTCAAGGTACAGCTTGCTCTTATAAATTTTAGGGAGACATGAGACTTTAATAAAAACTTGAAGTGAGGACTTCTATGCCATAGGTAAATTTAAAGATTTTCTGATTGACAATGGTTAAAAGAGTTATTATCAGATGAGATCAGGTGTGTTCAGGGTGATATAGACATAGGAAACAGTTGGTATCTAAAGAAGGGAATGTCTAGGTTCCCTTAAGGGTTATGATGACCAAGGTTTTGTCTTGCAGATGAAGCCTCCATGTAGAAGGCTTTAGAGAGAAGAGACTATAAATATTTCTTATCAGACTTAAAAGGTCTGTTTTATCAGTAATTCCAAAAGGGAGGAGGTTATAATGAGGTATGTTTGCTCCTACCTTCCCACCATGGACTGAGCTAGTTTTTCAGGTTAACTTTAGAATGCCCTTGCTGAGAGAAGGGGTTCATTTAGGTGGTTGGGGGGCTTAGACTTTTGTTAATGGTTTACATAACCTTAATAAACGTTGCATCCACTTGTTATTTCCATTGAACATAATCGTTTGATGAATCTTGTGGCCTTACATAGTATATACATTTTGCCATTAACTTCCTATTAATAGTGCTCAGTCTCCTTATTCCCTGTGGAGCATCAGTACAATATAGCAGTAACCAACCAACTCTACTGTCTTTGTAGGCATTTCTTTTCCCATATTTTTAGATGTTCACAACTATATATCTGTCATAGAATTTCCTCTAAGAGAATATTTTCCCAGGTTACTATTGGTGAAATGTTCTGCTTTTAAGCCAACACATTGTGATAGGTAATATCTATGCCCTATGTACCAACCAAGATACCATACTATTTGTTGGGCAGGAGCAATTCAATCCCAAATTCCAGTCTTGTAACCTGTTTACTGAGACTACTCTAGTTGTAGTATCACTTTTATTAGTCCAGTGCTTCCAAGAAGCAGATATCAACATTAGATTAACTAATGAATTTTATTAGGGGACATACCTAATAAAGAGAAGACAATAAATAAAGTGAGAAAAAATGGAGAAGAAGCAAGAAGAGCCTGGGAGATCCAGTACAACAGAATGTAATTCTGGTCCTGAGTGAAGGAAAGGCAGACTTCTGAGCTTCTGTCCTCCTGTCCTCACCTACTCAGAAATTTCAAGTCTCAGGAAGCCTTCACCTGAGAAAATTAGAGAAAACAATTCCTGAAGTTGACAAACAACCATGAGCAATGTGTGCTTTCATCAGCCAGGTGGAAAAGCTTGTAATTAATTTTTTTCCTTTTTTTGAGATAGAGTCTCGCTCTGTCACCCAGTCTGGAGGACAGCAGTGCCATCTCAGCTCACTGCAACCTCCACCTTCCAGGATAAACTGATTCTCCTGTCTCAGTATCCTGAGTAGGTGGAATTACAGGCATGCACCACCACACTTGGGTAATTTTTTGTATTTTTAGCAGAGACGGGGTTTCACCATGTTGGCCAGGCTGTCCTTGAACTCCTGGCATCAAATGATTCACCAGCTTCAGCATCCCAAAGTGCTGGGACCACAGGGGTGAGACCCATGCCTGGACAAAAGGCTGTAATTCATGAAAAATCAGGGAGTATGCTTAGAAGTGTCTGACTTAACAGTGAGTCAAATTTAGTTCTAGATTAAAGGCTGCTCTAATCCTGATCCTTATATCAAATTTAAGTGCAGGACCTGAAAGGAATAAACTGTTTTCAAGCCACTTAACTGCACACCAATAATAAGTTTAAAATTATTTGCAGAAATACAAAAATATCCAGCACTCAAGACAAAATTTCATAATGTTTGGCACCACATAAAACTTTCCAAAAATTTGTATGTGGTGCCAGACATTATGAAATTTACCTTGAGTGCTGGATATTTATTAAACAAATATTTTACCTTGAGTATGCAAAAAAAGCAGAAAAACATGATCCCCAGTAATGAGGAAAATTATTCAACAGAAATTAATATGTATTGAAGGATACAAAAACAAATTACATAAAACATATATTCCACGTGTTCAAGAAGATGCATGAATGATATTATATATAGACATGAAAGATATAGAAAATATACTGAAGCAAATTTCTAGAGATGAAAAATAAAGTAACTGCAATCAATAAAACACACGGAAATTGAGATTCAAAGCAGATTAGACTTGTGAGCCAAAAGACTGATGAATCTGAAAACATGGAATATTAAGCATCTAATATAAAACACAGAAAATAAATACTAAAAATGTGAGCAGATCATCAGTGAGCTATGAGGCACCTTCAAGCAGCCTAATATACAGGTTATTGGCTTCCCTGAAGTAGAATGTAGTAATTGTGGAATATATGTATATGTACTACACTTCATGTGTGTGTGTGTGTGTGTGTGTGTGTGTGTGTGTGTGTGTATATATATATTATGAAGTATTTGCATATGGGCAGAGTGGACAGAGTAGAGTGGGCAGAGAATGAGAAATTGTTCTTTACAAAAGGAAATAATTTGAGGGTAACTGATAAGTTTATTTTCTTGATTTTTAGTTAAGTTTATTAATATATATGTAAAAATATGTAAAAAAACCACTCCTCCCTTTATACCATTTAACTATGTGCATTTTATTATATTTTATTGGCAAATTTAAAAATTTAAAAATCAGTGGAGAAGAAATGACAAACAATATAATTATGTGGAGACATCTTGCTATAGGAAAATAAAGACTATATTTCATACAAAAATAAATACCAGCTGTGTTTAAGATCCAAGTTTGAAGTATAAAATTCAAAACATCAAGAAGATATCCTTAGAACGATAAATAAAATATAGATCAATTTTTAAAGAGGACTCAAAAATAACTATGAAAGTGATGGATGGAAAAATTTAGTTATATTGAAACTAAAATATTCCATACATGAAAAGACTTCAAAAAATGTGAAAAAGGAGACTGTAAAAAACTATTTACAATGAAGATAATTAATTAATGTATGTAACATATAACAATTCCTTCCTAGTTGATAAGAGAAACATAATTTACTATACTTAATTACTAAAACTGATGAAATATGAAAATAACTGATTCATGATAGAAATTAAATGTCCAATAGATATAAAAATGATTCTCAACTTAACTAGTAATAAAAAGCTATAATTTGAAAATAACAATAAGATTCTAATTGTATTTTAATAAATTTGTCAAAAAGTTAAAAATCTTAATATTATAAGAAAAATACAGGATGAATATAACTAACATTATTATATACTCCTAGTGGGAGTATAATTTTTTTTTGAGTTGGAGTCTCACTCTGTCACCCAGGCTGAAGTGAACTGGTGCTGCAATCTCCACCTCCTGGGTTTGATTCTCCTGCCTCAGCCTCCTGAGTAGTAGGAACTAAAGGTGTGTGCCACCACACCTGGCTAATATTTTGTGGGGTTTTTTTAGCTATTTTTTTGTATTTCTAGCTAATTTTTTGTATTTTTAGCTATTTTTTTTGTATTTTGAGCTAATTTTCAGCTTTTTTTTTGGGGGGGGGTATTTTTAGTAGAGATGGGGTCTCAGTGTGTTCTCCAGAATGGTCTTAATCTCCTTACCTTGTGATCCACCTGTCTTGGCCTCCCAAAGTACTGGGATTACAAGCATGAGTCACCATACCCAGCCGAGTGTAAATTTTTCAAACACTTTGCAAAGGTATATGTCACTATTAAAATAAAAATTTATAATACATACTCTAACTAAAAATTACACATCTAATCCTATACTATAAAGAAAAATCCATTAGCAAGAAATGGATTTTAGAATTGATGTTACAGATACAATAAAATAACCTACAATTGATAAAATAGATGAACTAGCTATGTATATCAACAGGTAACTCTCAAAAACATACCATTTAGTCCCTATAAATAAGTAACATAAGAAATGTAAAGCAAAATAATATGTACATAGTACTTCATATTTGGCCTTTATTTTGAATAATATTTTTACTAAGTAGGGGATGTTGAATTGACTTTACTTTTAAATTTTGGTATTTTAAATATATCTATTGTCTTCAGGTTTGCATAGTTTCTAAGGAGAAGTCAGTAGTAGTTCTTATCTTTCTTCATGTGTATATCATTTCCCTTTCTAGCTATTTACAAGATGTTCCCTTTATTTTCTGTTTTCTTTGGTTTTTAGGAATGTGAATAATATATCTAGGAGTGTGTGTTGCATTTTGTGTACATGCACATTCATGTGTGTCCTTTCCTAAAAGAAACTCAAGCTGCTTGGCTCTGTGTTTTCACATCTTTCATTATTGTTGAAAATTTCTTATCTATTCTCTCTCAAACATTTCTTCTGCCCCATTCTTTCTCTGTTTTCCTTGAGGAATTCTAATTACATGTATGTTAGAATATTTGGTTAAAAAGCTATAGATGCTTTTTGTTTTCATTTCATTACAGATTTTGGATACTTTGTTTTATTCTTTTTCATTTTTATGATTACATTTAAATAATTTTATTGGCAAATTTTCAATTTTGTTTACCTTTCCTTTGCCGTTTTGTGGGTTGGCCTATTAAAGAAATTTTTCACTCTTATTACCTTTTCCTTTCTATTATTTTAATTTAAATCTTTGTTCTAATTTTCTTCTCTGCTGAAATGTCCTATTTGTCCCACATGTTGTATATCTTTTCTGTCAGATATTTTGACATATTTATTTTAGTTATTTTAAAATTTTGTCTAACCTTTAAAACATCTAGATTTTATATATGTATCTAGATTTTCCATAACTTCCTTTCTTTATTATGAGTATTTTTTTTACTTTTTTCCTTATGATTCTGATTAAATGTTGGACACAATGTATAAAGCAGTAGTGACTAAGGGAAAGAGTGACATGTCTAAAAATAATAAATTTGTCAGTCTGTTAGTATAAGGTATTGGCTAGTTCGTTGGTTTGTTTTGCTAAGAGTATGTTCAAGACACAACGGTCTTCAAATCTTTTCAGTAGTAAAATTCTATTGCCTGAATTTAGACTAGGGGCTGAAGAGTCAAAAGAATTTCTTCCTTTTTCTTGCCTCATCCTCAACTTTCAACCTTACTTACATGACTGTCACAGATGTGATTTCTGTCCTCTTGCTTGCCTTTCCTCTAGTGCTATGTTGCTGTTGCTTGTTACTAGATGATTGCCCAGCTGATGGGCAGGAGAAGGGGTTTTCATATGTTTTCCTGGTTGAACCTCAGTCTTATGTAGTTATGACTCAAAAATGTGGTTTTCTATCTGAAATATACAATATAAAACTAAATATTATATGTTGAAACATGCATATATTTTGAAGTATATTGCTATATATATTGAGAAGTATTAACAATACATACAGGATTGTGGCTTATATCAGCAGAAAGAAGGTGGAGAATAAATTTGAGAAACAAACCAAGAAATATTAATAGTATGCATAATATGTAATTTCCTAAGCAAGTTAGTTCTTAAAAGAGTGCTATTGTATTATGTTTTTATGTTCATTTCATATGAATATTATGCACACATCGTTTATATTTAATAAGATAAAACTGCTAAAATAGTTTGAAATTTTATTCTGACTAGATTTATTCTTTCTTTCATAATAATAAACATGTATTATGAACAGCCACAATATTCTTACCAAGACCATTCAGAGTTTTTCCAACATGACAGTCAGTAGAATATAAAAATAACAGTAAATTTTAACCATCTGCAAAATAATTACACAACTGCTTTTGCTATAGAAATACTTATTATGAGTGTATTAAATTGTTTAATTAATTGGAAGTCATAATCTCCATCAAAAATGTTATAAGAGAAGATATGACTTATGAAGTACCATTTAGAAAACAATCTAAGAAGCTACACAATTTGAAAAGACTAGACTTTAAAGCAAGCCCTAGTCAGATTAGAATCTCAGATTATCACTTACCAGTTCCATAAATTTGGGCACTGCCAAGTCTGTCCTGCAGACTGGCCAAGTGACAGATGAATGGAGTATGCTGACACAGGTATTTGTGCCTGTGAGCCTGGCTAGGGCACTGCACAGCTTAGCACAGCCAAGGAAGCATGGCTCTGATCCGGGGCCACTCATATTTATTTAGTGCAGATTAATGACAGAGGCCTACGCAAATACCATTTGTGGATAATTAACATTCTTGACCCCTGGAGGAGGGGGCAGTCCTGTGTGCAGATGATCAAAGGTTGGCTTCTGGAGAAATAGGTAAAATTCCTTGGCACTCCCTTATTGTCTGTCCTTTTCCATTAACTCAAGGTAAGATGATTAGGCTGCCTTCATCCATAACCCTTTCTCGAAGCTTTTGCAAAACCTCCCGGCCTTCCAAGAAGGTTTGCATCTTTCGTATAATTTTTTCCACCATCCTGACTGATCTTTTACATCTTCCCCTTTCTGTTTTTTTTTTTTTTTTTTTTTTGAATCAGGCTTTGTTGATTGAGGAGTACAGATGTGTGCAGCAGCAGGTTTGTCAGGCACAGTGGTTATAAGTTGTGTTCCAGCTTTGCATCTTAGAATTAGTAAATAACAGAAGACAAACATGAATATAATCAGTAACATTCTTTTCCAATTAAAGAGTGACATGTAGTGTTACATGGCACCACAGTCGTCCAATGTGTGCTACGCATTGGGGGTAAGTCAATTCCTCCTAGCCAAGCTGTTGCATTCTAAGAGGATGGGAAGTGAGTGTCTGCCTAAGTAACAGGTGGAAAAAAAGGCAGATTTAAAGGATGAGCCCAGTAGAGTGTAGCAGGTACAGGTAGCAGGCAAAGTGAGAGAATAAAAAAAGAACACATTATCTGGAGTGAATGGTGTCTGTGTCCAGAGTAGCATTTGCTCAGCCTTGTGAGTTGTGTTCCTTAGCATAATATCTGGGGCCTGTTTTGTCTGAGGAAGCCACATTGTCCAGGGATGCAGGTCCTGAAGGGTCATTCCCTTCATTTCTGGTACCGGGTTGGGTCCTAGCCATGCCATGGTATGGTTTGATGTGTTGAGATGGAATCCAAAGAGGGCCTGAGGGGATGTGAACCCAAGCATATCCTCTTCCCCATGTTAGTAAATCATTTTGACCACACCATACATTACTATTCACATATTTCCATAAAACTGCAGGTTTTATGTTTTGAGAAGTTTTAGCAAAGTGCTTTTCTATAGCTGATTGAAATTTGTCATTTATATTTTAGAAATTAAAGGTAAATAAGGCTTGTGCTAGTAGTATTGCAGGGCCATTACTCATATTCCCCCCTTTTTGATTTCTGAGCACATTTTTAAGAATAGAACGAACTCTTTTTGTAGGCAAAACTACAGAAGTATGAGACAAGAACTGAAGTAGTTTATCAGCAAGATGGGCATGCTCTATACGGCCTGCAAAATCAGAGCGCTATCTGAAGATCTAGAGACAGGGGCAATACTGCTTCAAATTGCTTTTTACTCAAAGGAATTGTTATAACATCAGGGTCATAAGCTAGCAATAGATTGCTTGTCTGCAACCCATATGATGACTTTACTAACTAGCTGTATATAGGGAGCTAGTGTTTTAGTCCTGGTATGTGAGAAAAAAAAAAAAAAAACATTCTAGGAAGCACAGTCCTGGGGCCATTTGTTTTATTAATCCTGTTGGGGAATGTTTAGTAGGAAAAATAAACAATTGGACTGATTATTTTGGCTCTATGTGATCTAGTTGCCTCTGAGAAATAGCATGCTCTATTTCCTCAATTTCCATTTTTCCTGAGGGGAAGGGGCATTAAAATACCTGGGAGAATATAGAGCTGTATTGCCTTTTAAGATAGAAAAGAGGTTTTGCAACTTATCAGTAGTTGTGCCCAAGGTGGGGCAAAGCCAATTAATATCATCCAGTAATTTTTGATAATTGTTTAAGGTATGTAAGTTGCTAGTATTTAATTTAACCTTCTGGGATCTTACTGACTGGGAAATTGTATGTATCCAAGATATTTCCAAGGAGAGGACATGTGTAATTTTTCAGGTGCTATGATTAAATCTCTTAACTGTGTATTCCTTTGGAAAGAGGCATATAAACTTAAAAGTACTGGCTCTGTTGGGGCTACTGATAAAATATCATCCATAAAATGAATAATCTTGCAATTAGGAAATCATTTTCTACTAGGGAGCAAAGCCTGATTTACATGATACTGACACTTGGCAGGACTGTTCAGCATTCCTTGAGGAAGCACTTCCCAATGAAATCAGTGAGCTGGCCTTTCATTATTGATAGCTGGTATTGTAAATGCAAATTTTTCTCTGTCCTTTTCTGCAAGGGGAATACAAAATAAGTCATGTAAGTTAATAATGAATATAGGCAAATCTTAAGGAATCACCATGGGAGAAGGGAGCCCCTGTTGAAGAGGACCCATAGGTTGCAGACTAGCATTAATATCCAATAAATCATGCAAAAATCTCCATTTGACAGACTTTGAGAATGGGCAAATTCCTAGGGCTATTAGATAGTTCTATATGGCTAGCTTTTAATTGCTCCTCAACGAATTCATGGGCTCATAGTAATTTCTCCTGTTTTAAATGCTACTGTACTACCCAAACAGGATTTTGAGAGGCATGTCATGGGCAGGGAGGAATAACAGTGGTCATTATTAAATAAGGGTTTGGGGCCGGGTGTGGTGGCTCATGCCTGTAATCCCAGCACTTTGGGAGGCCGAGGTGGGCAGATCATGAGGTCAAGAGATCAAGACCATCCTGGCCAACAGAGCGAAACCCCATCTCTACTAAAATATAAAAATTAGCTGGGCATGGTGGTGCGCATCTTTAGTCCCAGCTACATGGGAGGCTGAGGCAGGAGAATGCTTGAAACCAGGAGGCGGAGGTTGCAGTGAGCCGAGATCACACCACTGCACTCCAGCCTGGCATCTGGCGACATAGCAAGACTCTGTCTCAAAAAAAAAAAAAAAAAAAGAAAAAGAAAAAAAGGTTTGCTGTTCACATAATTAATCAAATTCTCCCCTCCATAGGAGGCATTGACTGGCATCTAAAGTTGTTTTAGCTAGCACTGGCCAGTCCCATGGGCTCATATGGAAGTTGTCTGCTATGGCCTGTTAATCCTTTTATAAATGAGCTAGTGTCTCAGTTTTCTCTAATGCTTTTTCTTACCTCTTTGTAAGAGTCAAAAGAAATGGGTTCATATACCTGATTGCATTGTCGATCTTGCATTACTGGGTAGGCCAAGAGCTCCCCTTCTAATGCCACTTGCCTAAGACAGGGTCCCATAGCTGTAGTGTATCCTTTGTATTTTTTCAAATTTATTAGGGGAGGGGGCTCAGGGAGAACCTCTGTTTCCTCTGTAGCACTTTTACCTGATAATTGCAGGGCTGAGGGAGAAGGAGGAGGCAGTAAGGTAGGTGATGATTCCTTCTTCCTTCCCTTTTTAGGCTCTTCTGTGTAGAGTGGGGCCAAAGCAGCCCTGACTTAAGGCCCATAACATTAAAGATGTCATGGGACCCACTACCTTTGTGCACGATATTGTTTAAGATTTCTCCCCACTTGTTCCCAGAGCTCTACATCTAGCGCACCTTCTTCCAGGAACCATGCTTTATGGGAAACACCAGTTTGCATTAGATTCCTTAACTGAGTCTGCAAAACCGAGGCTCCGCTAGCTTTAAGCAGCTATTTCAATACTTTTATGTACTGTTTTTGTTGTGCTGATAACTGTTGTCCCGTGATGAAACCCTAGCCTGAACAATTCCCTTGAACTTGGAAATCCCTAGAGGGCACCAATGACTTACTGACTGCACAGTCTCTTCACCTTTGTTTTCAAGGGTTCTGTCATGATCTGTTGCAGTGTGCCACATGCAAGGGCACCGGCTGCTGAGTCTGTCTCCCACAGACTCTGCACAAGCAACGGATGAATGGAGTATGCTGACACAGGTGTTTTTCCTGTGAGAGCATGGCTAGGCGACTGTACAGCTTAGCACAACCGACAAGAAAATGCGTCAGATAAGCTGGAGATGCTCACATTTATTTAGTACAGATTTAATGACAAAGGCCTAAAGAAAACACCATTTGTGGGTAATTAATATTGTCGACCCCTGGAGTAGGGGGGCGGTCCTGTGTGTGGTTGATCAAAGGTTGGTTTCCGGAGGAACAGGTAAACAAACTTATCTAGATAAATTCCTTTGCACTCTCTTGTTATCTGCCTTTGCAATTAGCTCAAGGTAAGAGAATTAGGCTACCTTCAGCCATAATGCTCTCCCAAAGCCTTTGCAAAACCTCCCAGCCTTCCAAGAAGGTTTGCATCTTTCCTATAATTTTTCCCACCACCCTGGCCAATCTCCTACAGGTCAAATACCAACCTTGAAAAAGGGATGAAATAAACAGAGCAAATACTCCCCTTTACTTTGTACAAAATAAAAATAATAATTAATTATCAATTAGTTCCATGATTTTAGTAAACTCACTCTCCTTTTTATTTTATTTATTATTTTTTTTTGAGACAGTCTTGCTTTATCTCCCAGGCTGGAGTGCAATGGCACAATCTCGGCTTACTGCAACCCCCTCCTCCTCCCAGGTTCAAGTGAGTCTCCTCCCTCAGCCTCCAGATTAGCTGGGATTGTAGGCGAATGCCACCACACCTGGCTAATTTGTGTATTTTTAGTAGAGACAGGGTTTCACCATGTTGGTCAGACTGGTCCCAATCTCCTGGCTTCATGATCTGCCCACCTTGGCCTCCCAAAGTGCTGAAATTACAGGCATGAGTCACCATGCTGGCCACTCACTTTCTTCTTTTTGCTTCAGTTTTTTCTTTCGAACTGAGCATAGCATTTTCCACATATCTCTGTAATAAAAGAAGATTAAAACAAGACAATATACAAAATCTTCTCAGAAAAAGTATGCTACTATATAGTTAATATACTACAGTGATCAGGTGTTTGCTTTCTTTTAGAAAGCTGAAGGCATGGTTAGAGGAGCACTAACTTGAGAGAAGTTAGAGACATCATTTTTTAGTGGTGAGATAAACGTATAATAACATGTTTCTCGGTTGAAAGAAAACAGAGCTATGGACAAAAATTTTAAATACATACACACACACACACACACACACACACACACACACACACACACACACACCAAAAACTGCAAAATAGCCTAGAAATTTTGGATTTTGTTGGTAGTCCTATTGTTGTTTTCTTTTTTTTTTTTTTTTTTTTTGCTTTTATTTTGGACATTATAATTGTAATTTCTTATGAACTAAATTCATGTCTTTTTCAGCTGAATGGCAGAATGATGCATAAACAGGTCCATAATAAATATCAGTCATGGGTCACACAATCATGTATATGGAATTGTAAAGTTCATAGGAGGAACGTTTGAAATATTCTTCAAATATGTATTTTCGAATATTAGGAAATTTACGTTGCTTGTAAGTTACATCTATTATTAAGTCCTAATATTGGATATTATACTTAGATGTATACATGTTATACATCTAATATTAGAACTCAATAATAGATGTAAGTTACAAGCAACATAAATGTGTATTTCCCAAACTTTAACCAAGGATAACTTGCCACTTAATGAGAATTTGTGGTAATTCCTCTACCTTGAGAAGGGGATTGTCATGGTGGATGGAAGGCAGGACTTGATTAAAGCTCTAGACAGAGCAGCTTGTGAAAGCTCGCATTGTTAAATTTAGCTCCAGATCGAATGAAGGAATAAACCAGCAATCTCAAGAGGACTCACAGATCCCCTGAAAGAATGAACTGTTTCTGCAGGACCTGGGAGACACCCCAAATACTGTGAGTGCCCTGACTGTGAGTGACACCCTCTTCTCTCAAACACATACCTCCACTGGAGAAGCTGAAGGTCTGTTTGTGGGAGAAGTTTTGACCTTACATGGATTTGATCCAATTTAGACAGCTGAGCAAAATGCAGGGGTACAGGAAGCAACAGAGAGCCCTGGGAGTGCTCTTTATCCCCTAGCAGGCCATTCCTTCCTGGCACCACAAAGGTCCGTCGGGTGGGTGACCAGAGGAGTAGGTGATAAAACTTCACAGGGAAAAGAAAATCTCTAGCTGAAATCTGCAATAAGTTGAATACGGTGAGAAGCCTCCTGGCCAGAAATCAGGAGAGGACACAAATCTGGCATGTAGACTCCACAGGCAGGGGAAGAACCAAGCTCTTTTCTTCCACAACTGGGAGATGGGTAGCCTGGGGCAGGTTTTCAAGCCTGTTATGCTCTCTGTCTGGAAACAGACTCGGGACTGTTGGTCAGGCATGATGGAATTGAGAACAGCCCTTCAGTTGGCAGGGGAGCTGGGTGAGGCCTCTAACTGCTGGCTTTTCCCCACTTCACTGACAACCTGCATGACTCAGCAGAGGCAGTCATAATCCTCCTAGGTACACAAAGGCAGTGACCTGGAAATCTACTCCCATCACCAATAGCAGCTGCAGCAAGACCTGCCCAAGGACAGTCTGAGCTCAGACACACCTCGTCCCACCCCCACCTGATGGTCTTTTCTTATCCGCCCTGGCATCTGAAGACAAAAGGGATACAATCTTGGGAGTTCTAGGGCCCACCCACTGCGGGTCCCTCTCTCTACTACTACAGTGATGCTTTCTGGAAAGCACCACCTCCTGGCAGGAGACCAATCAGCACAAAAGTAGAGCATTAAATCCCTAAAGTTAAGAACCCTCACACAGTCCATTGCAACTGGTTGCCACTACCTCCACCAGAACAGGCACCAGTATCCATGGCTGACAGACCCATAGATTGTTCATATCATAGGTCTCTGTGCAGACAACCCCCAGTACGAGCCCAGAGCTGGGTAGACTTGCTGGGTGGCTAGACCTGGAAGAGAGACAACAATCACTGCAGTTTGGCTTGCAGAAAGCCACATCCATAGAAAAAGTGGGAGAGTACTACATGAAGGGAACACTCCATGAGACAAAAGAATCTGAACCACAGCCTTCAACACTAGACCTTCCCTCTGACAGAACCTACCTATATGAGAAGAAACTAGAAAACCAACCCTGGTAATATGACAAAACAGGGTCCTGCAACATCCCCAGAAAATCACACTAGTTCACCAGCAATGAGTCTAAACCAAGAAGAAATTCCTGATTTCCTTGAAAACAAATTCAGGAGGTTAGTTATTAAGCTGATCATGAAGGGACAAGAGAAAGGTGAAGCTCAATGCAAGGAAATCCAAAAAATGATACAGGAAGTGAAAAGAAGAATATTCAAGGAAATAGATAGCTTAAATTAAAAAAAAAATTCAGGAAACTTTGGATACACTTTCAGAAATGTGAAATGCCCTGGAATGTCTCAGAAATAGAACTGAACAAGTAGAAAAAAGAAATTCACAACTCAAAGGCAAGGTCTTTGAATTAACCCAATCCAACAAAGACAGAAAAAAAAAAAAAAAAAAAGAATAAGAAAATATGAACAAAGTCTCCAAGAACTGTGGAACTGGGTTTAACAACAAATATAAGAAAAATTGGTGTTCCTGAGGAAGAAGAGAATTCTAAAAGCTTGGAAAATATTTCTGTGGGAATAACTTAGGAAAACTTCCCTGGCCTTGCTAGAGACCTTGACATCCAAATATAAGAAGCTCAAAGAAGACGTGGAAAATTTATTGCAAAAATATCTTTGCTTAGGCACATTGTCATCAGGTTATACAAAGTTAAGACAAAGGAAAGAATCTTAAGAGCTGTGAAACAGAAGCACTAGGTAACATTTACATATAACTATCAAATTAACAGCAGATTTCTCAGCAGAAACCTTACAAACTAGAAGAGATTGGGTTCTTATCTTCAGCCTCTTCAAACAAAAACAATTATCAGCTGAGGATTTTGTATACAGTGAAACTAAGCATCATATATGAAGGAAAAATATAGTCATTTTCAGACAAACAAATGCTGAGGGAATTCACTATTACCAAACCACCACAAAGAACTGCTAAAAGGAGCTCTAAATCTTGAAACAAATCCTGAAAACACATCAAAACAGAACTTCTTTAAAGTATAAATCACACAGGGCCTAAAAAACAGAAATACATGTTAAAAAGCAAAAACAAACAACAACAAAAACAAAGTATACAGGAAACAAAAAGCATGGTGAATGCAACCATACCTTATATTTCAATACTAACATTGAATGTAAATGGTCTAAATGCTCCATTTAAAAGATACATAACTGCTTAATGGATAAGAACTCACCAACCAACGAACTGCTGCCTTCAGGAGGCTTACCTAACACACAAGAACTCACATAAATTTAAAGTAACACAATTCAACAACAATAAAAAGATAATCCACCATGATCAAGTGGATTTTATAATTTAAAGTAACAGAATTCAACAACAATAAAAGGATAATCCACCAAGATCTAGTGGATTTTATACCAAGGATACAGGGAACGCATTTCATGTAAATGAATACCAAAAGCTAGCAGGGGTAGCTATTATTATATCAGACAAAACAAATTTTAAAGCATCAGCAGTTAAAAGAGACAAAGAGGGACATTATATAATGGTAAAAGGTCTTGTCCAACATGAAAATATCACAATCCTAAACATACACACACCTAACATTGGAGCTCCCAAATTTGTAAAACAATGACTAGTAGACCTAAGAAATGACATAGACAGCAACCCAGTAATAGTGGGAAACTTCAATACACCACTGACAGTGCTAGACAGGTCATCAAGACAGAAAGTCAACAAAGAAACAATGGATTTAAACTATACCTTGGAACAAATGGACTTAACAGGTATGTACAAAACATTTCATCCAACAAATGCAGAATACACATCCTATTAATATGATATGCCATATGATAAGCCATAAAATGAGCCCCAATAAATATAAGAAAATTGACATTATATCAAACACTTTCTCAGGCTACAGTGGAATAAAACTAAAAATTAACTCCTAAAGAAACCTTCAGAAACATACAAATACATGGAAATTAAATAACCTGCTCCTGAGTGAGCATTGAGTCAAAAATGAAATCAAGATGAAAATTTTAAAAATTATTTGAATGGAATGACAATAATGACAAAACCAATCAAAACCTCTGGGATACTACAAAGGTAGTGCTAAGAGGAAAGTTCATAGCCCTAAGCATCTACATCAAAAAGACTGAAAGTGCACAAACTGACATTCTAAGGTCACACCTTAAGGAACAAGAAAAACAAGAACAAACCAAACCCATTCCCACGAGAAGAAAGGAAATTACCAAGATCAGAGCAAAACTAAATGAAATTGAAAAAAAAAAAATACAAAAGATAAATGAAACAAAAAGCTGGTTTTTTGAAAATATAAATAAAATTGATAAATTGTTAGCAAGATTAACCAAGAAAAGAAGAGAAAAGATCCAAATAACCACACTGAGAAATAAAACAGAAGATTCTACAACTGACACCACTGAAATAAGAAAGATCATTCATGGCTACTCTGAACACCTTTATGTACACAAACTAGAAAACAAAAGAGATGAATAAATTCCAGAAAAAATACAACCCTCCTTGCTTAAATCAGGAATAATTAGATACTCTAAACAGACTAATAACAAGCAGCAAAATTAAAATGGTAATTTAAAAATTTCCAAAAAAAAGTCCATGACCAGATGGATTCACAGCAGAATTCTACCAGACATTCAAAGAATAATTGGTGCCAGTCCTTTCAATATTATTCCACAAGATGGAGAAAGAAGGACTACCCATCCCCAATTCATTTTATGAAGCCAGGATCATTCTAAAACCAAAACCTTTCAAGAAAGGACATAACAAAAATAGAAAACTACAGAATGACATCCTTGATGAACATTGATGCTAAAATCCTTAACAAAATATTAGCTAACAGAATTCAGCAACAATAAAAAGATATTCCACTGTGATAAAGTGGATTTTATACCAGGGATGCAGGGAAGGTTTAACATATGAAAGTCAATAAATGTGGTATACCACATAAACAGAATTAAAAACAAAAGTCGCATGATCATCTCAATAGATGCAGAAAAAGCATTCAACAAAATCCAGCATCCCTTTATGATTAAAATGCTCAGCAAAATCAACATAAAAGGGACATACCTTAATGTAATAAAAGCCATCTATGACAAACCCACAGACAACAGAATACTGAATGGGGAAACCTGAAAGCATTCCCTCTGAGAACTGGAACAAGACAAGGATGCCTGCCAAGAAAGAAGCAAAGGGCATGCAAATTGGTAAAGAGGAAATTAAATTGTCACTGTTTGATGATGATATGATAGTTTACCTCGAAAACCCTAAGGACTTATTTAGAAAGCTCCTAGAACTGATAAAAGAATTCAGGCAAAGTTTCTGGATACAAGATTAATGTAAACAAATCAGTAGTTCTATGAACCAACAGTGATCAAGGGGAGAATTAAATCAAGAACCCAACCCCTTTTACAATAGCTGCAGAAAAAGTAAAATACTTAGGAATATACCTAACTAAGGAGTCGAAAGACCTCTACGTGGAAAACTGCAAAACATTGCTTAAAGAAACCACAGATGACACAAGCAAATGGAAACACATTCCATGCTAATGGATAGGTAGAATTAATATTGTGAAAATGACCATACTGTCAAAAGCAATCTAAAAATTCAACACAATCCTCATCAAAATACCACAATTACTCTTCACAGAATTAGAAAAAGAGCCTGCATAGCCAAAGCAAGACTAAGCAAAAAGAACAAAACTGGAGACATCACACAACCTGATTTAAAACTATACCATAAAGCCATAGTCACCAAAACAGCATGATGTTGGCAAAGAAATAGGTACATAGACCAATGGAACAGAATAGAGAACCCAGAAATAAACAGAAATATTTACAGCCAACTGATCTTCAACAAAACAAACAAAAACGTAAAGTAGGGAAAGGACACCCTTTCAACAAACAGTGCTAGGATAATTGGCGAGCCACATGTAGGAGAATGAAACTGGATCCTCATCCCTCACCTTATACAAAACTCAACTCAAGATAAATTAAGGACTCCAACTTAAGACCTGAAACTATAAAAATTTTAGATGATATCATTGGAAAAGCCCTTCTAGACATTGGCTTAGACAAAGATTTCATGATGAAGAGCCCCAAAGCAAATACAATAAACACAAAGATAAATAGCTAGGACTTAATTAAACTAAAGATCTTTTGCACAGGAAAAGGAACAGTCAGCAGAGTAAATAGACACCCCACAAAGTAGGAGAAAATCTTCACAATCTATGCATCTGACAAAGGACTAATATCCAGAATCTACAACAAACTCAAACAAATCAGTAAGAAAAAAGCAATCCCCTCAAAGAGTGGGCTAATGACATGAATAGACAATCCTCAAAAGAAGATATAAAAATGGCCAACAAACATATGAAAAATGCTCCACATCACTAATGATTAGGGAAATGCAAATCAAAATCACAATATGATACCAGTTTACTCCTTCAAAAACTGCCAAAATGAAAAAAACAGTAGATGTTCGCATGGATGTGGTAAATAGGGAATACTTCTACACTGCTGGTGGAAATTCAAACTAGTACAGCCACTATGGAAAACAGTGTGGAGATTTCTTAAAGAACTAAAAGTAGAGCTACCATTTGATCCAGCGATCCGACTACTGGGTATGTACCCAGAGGAAAAGAAGTCATTATTTGGAAAAGATACTTGTACATATTTGTTTATAACAGCACAATTCACAATAGCAAAATCATGGAACTAACCCAAATGCCCATCAATCAATGAGTGTATATATAAACTATGGTATACACACGCACACAAACACACACACATATATGGTAGAAAAAAATTTGGTATATATATAAATTATACATATATATAAATTATATACATATAATTATACATATATAATATATATTATATAAAAATATATATTATATTATATATGTTATATAATATGTTTATATATAATTATATATTATATAATATATTTATATGTATTTATATACAATATATTTATCTTTTATATATTAATTATATATACATAAAATTGGTGTGTGTGTATGTGTATATATATATATATATATATATATATATATATGGTAGAGAAAAAAGGCTCCATCATATATATATATGATGGAGTCCTACATAGCCATAAAAAGGAGTGAATTAATATCATTTGCAGTGACCTGGTTGAGATTGGAGACAATTAATCTAAGCGAAGTAACTCAGGAATAGAAAACCAAACATTTTATGTTCTCACTGATATGTAGGAGCTAAGCTATGAGGGTGCAAAGGCATAAAGATGATACAATGGACTCTGGGGAGTTGCAGGAAAGAGTGGGAGGGGGTAGAGACATAAAAGACTACAAATATGGTGCAGTGTATACTGCTTTAGTGATGAGTGCTCCAAAATCTCACAAATCACCACTAAAGAACTTACACGTGTAACCAAATACCACCTGTAACCTCAATAGCTTATCAAAAAAAATTTATTAATTTTAAATTTTTTTCTCTACCTTATAATTGTTGTCACTGTATTTAATGCCAACAACACTTAACATCTAAATCTATCCCACGAGACTTATGTGTGTCGTGTGTGTGTGTTTGCTTTTTCCCACCTAAAAGATTAAAATTATTCTTACAAATCCAAGTTAGAGCATACAGACTTTACACATTTCTTTGCCTTGCTTTGATATTTGGCAACTGTCCATTATTGGCTATTCCGACTTCTCTCACTTCCATTTCATCCCAGATTTTTAATAGTGATGTGAAAAAAAAAAAGTTTTTCGGGAGGTGTATTGAGATAATTGTTTTCATTTTCTTAAAACTGAAAAAAACGGCACACCGGAGATTTCACAAGATGATAGCATTGGCCATAATATGAGCTCATAGTTTCTCCTAAATGTAAGCAATGCATATAATGACTGACTTGGATACCATTATTTTTTAAAGAAGAGATAACATTTGATTGAACTTTGAATCAGATTTCAAACCAATCTGACTTATCCCTCTGAAGAAAAAAATCTTACTCAAGGGGAAGAATTTTGTTTAATTATCAAGCACTTATGTCAAAGGAAAACTATTATGAAAAATTTGAACCTTTTTCTAAAGTTCACCATGAGGCTACAGTTGTAACAGGAAGAAATCATTAGTGACTTGAAGCTCAATTTACTTAGTTTTCACTTTGCTGGGAACATGTGACGATAGTTGAGACATCTGTTACCCTTTCAACAACAAAAAAAATTGAGGTGCTGGCTTTTTGCCCCTATTTGGGCACCCATAGACAGAAAAAAGGAAAAGAATTTTGAATCCGAGCCACAACATGTAAATGTGTTTTTCTTCTTCCCTTTTTGGTTGGTTAGTGGCCCTCAGGCATCAAAAGCATAAGGTATCTGGGTGTCTTCTTTTCACAGCATGAAAGTCAGTAAAGCTTTCAACAATCTCCTGTCCATAATAGTTTTCTTTTCCTGTATGTATGTATAAAATTCCACACCAGCCTCCACAAACCCCAAAGCAGCCATTAAAAGTAACCATCATCTATCCAGTTACAGCAGCAGAACAGAAAAGAGCTGCAGAGAACTGTGAGTTGTTGGTATAGAGCCAGAAATCCAAGTCTGATTTTCTGTATCTATTTCTTGAATTAAAAAGACAAAGTAATTGCAGCTTAAGAGGACTTCTCAAACTACAACATATTTGTATGAGAAAAGGAAGAAATGTATGTTAAATAAACTAAGAACTGACTTGACTCTAATACTTTAAGGACTAAGGAAGAAAATAACATTTGAAATCTCCATGTTCAAATAACATTTGAAAGCTCCAAGATGAGTAAACCTTTCAAATTAAAGTTTCACGATGTTACTGATGTTTCTACACCTGCCTCAGAACTGCTTATGCATGATGATTTAAAGTAAACTCTAACTAACTTCAAGTTGGCTATTTTAGACCAAATGGATATTCAGTAATCTAAATTACCAACCCTCAAGCATAAGATGGAATTTGAGAGCAAAGAATGCTTGTTTTTCAGTGCTAAATTTACAATCTTGTAAAGTATACCTTATGTGGTCTCCCAATCTATGACGTCCATTTGTTTTAGAGCACGACATGACAGATGACATCTTACTGGATTTTTCGTTTTGTTTTGTTTGTGTATATATATGTACATGCATATGTGTGTGTGTGTGTGTGTGTACATATATACCCAAACTATATATACACATACACGTTTTCCGGGTTCGATCCTTCTACTACTGACAAATACGACACTGTCTTGTCTTGAGTATTCTGGCTAAACTGTGTAGAGAAATAAGGCACTTAAATTTCTGTGCGTGTATAACAGGAAGTGATCTTAAATTTACAGACTATTTTTACTTATTGAATATGTTACTTGATAATAAAAGAGGAGCATGAAATCAATTTGTTGAGCATGAATCCATGCCTACAAAAGAGAATTTATAAAGCTTATTTTTCATTAGAAATTATAGCAAAAATATAAGCTTTTCTATTATATTTGTGCAACCATTTAAAAATCCCATTACAATGAATTGCTTAAATCCACTGCTTTAAAAGGACTTCTCTTAACCTTTCTTTTAACAGTTGTCAAGAAATGAAGTAAACTCAAATCACCCTGTAGAAACGAATCTACTAAAACTCAGAAACATCTCATCAAAGTTTGAATTCATGTTTTCCTCAAGTGCTGTAAGATATCTCTAATATATATATAATTCTTCCCACAAAGTTCTATGATAAATAAAAATGTTGCAAGCAACTACATTCTAGTTTCATCGGTTTACCAGACATATTTCAAACACAAAGGCTTGAAGAGAGTAAGATTGAGGTAGGGTTTAAAGAAATTAGAACAAATCCTTAAAACCAATATTTCTTGTATTCATATACCAATTAGAAGGTTAATGAATCTTAGAAAGTTGAAGTGTAAATGGTGGGATGAAGTTCAGAGAAGGATCAAAGTCCAGGGGAAAATTACAAAGCAACCAAGAGAAGGATGAAAAGGGGAAGACAAAATAGAAAAGTCTAAAAGGAAAGGATGTTCTGAAATATATTGTATTCACTTAGAATTGGGCCAAAAACCTACCAAAACAAAAGAAAATGAGAAGGTTATTTGCCACTCTTCCCCATGGCAAGAATTATTGATGAAAGTTACTTCAGCAAATTTCAAAAGCTATTATTTTTATTCAATTGCCCTCTCATGTTTGGTAATGGTGTGGTTTAGTCACATGAACAGTCACCTCCTCCTAAAAACATATTAAACATAATTTTATTAGCTTATTCAATAGGGAAATGAACTGACCACTTTTTTAGTTCAAAAAATAAAAGATAGAATGAAAATAAAGCACTATAATTTTTGTCTAACTATTTCTCCATAGAAAAATACACAGGTTTAGGAAAATGAAATTTATAAGCTATGTTTTAAATTGTAAAATTAGGTATGTGCACAACTTTCTGCTGCTTAACTAGAAATAATTTTATTGGTTGTTCTCTTGAGTTGACACCAGTCCTCCTCTTCTTGGCTGTAAATTTATGGTAATTCTTGACTACCCAAGGAAAGAGCCAAAGATCATGCCCTGAATGCTGAATGCGACCTTGTGTTAGAGTTCACACAAGTCTCAACTTATCTACAAACAGAGTCAAGATATCTTAGTTAGTCCAGGCTGCTATAAAACATACTTCATACTGGATAATTTATAAACAATAAACATTTGATTCTAATAGTTCTAGAGGCTAGGAAATCCAAGATTAAGGCACTAGCAAATTTAATAAGGGCCTGTTCTCTGCTTCATGGATAGTGCGTTGTTTCTGCAAATTCATGTGAGACAAGAAACAAAAAAGCTCCCTCATGTCTGTTTTATAAGCGCTCTGATCCAATTCATGAAGACCAAATCACCAGCCCAAATCCCATGTCACATTGGATATTAGGTTCCAACACATGATTTTGGGCGAAACGCCAAAATTCACAACAAAGGAAATTAGATACCTTAGAGGTATGGCTCTGAATCATTGAGTCTGATTTTAAATAATAATTCAGATTTTACATATCCATATGTATATTGCTTTCTTAAAAAGTGAGGTTATGCATCCAATTTTTTTCAGTCATTTTGCTATTGATCAAATAGCTTCTTAAGGAACTGACTTATACTTGAGAGAGAATTAATGCCAGAAACTATAGTCTAAGTGATTATCATAATGGGTATTTTTTTTTTTTCAGATAAAGAAATTGAGACTCCAAGAGGTTAAAACCTGTGATTTTTTTCACTCTGGGAGACTGAGTAAACACTGAAGACAACACTGAACTGTATGACAGAGAGAAAGAGCAAGTGAAAAGGTTATAAATGAGATCAGACGGTATTTCCAAATGAAGCTGTATTTTTTTGTAACCTGTGATTGTACTCACTATACTTAAAATAACTATATTAAAGGTCAATCCTGACTTAACTTTGTGCAGTTTGTATATCTTTAAAAATCAGTATTGCTTCTCTATAGTCATACCTGTTCAAGGATCAACTTGACAGGAATTATACATTCTTACTATATCTGCAAATGAAGTGTAACAAATTCTTGTAATTTCAAAACAAAATAAAATCCTCAAAACAAAACAACATGATTAGTATTTCCTCCTCACACAGTGCACCATGTGTTTAAAATTTAGGTGTGTGTGTATACATATTTTTTTGATTATTATTTTTAATATTTTTCAGATTGGGGTCACACTATGTTATGTTAACCAGGCTGATTGTGTAGGTCAGTATTTTTTATTCAAGAACAAAACAAGTCTAATTTTTAAATAGCTTTATTAACAAACTTCTGTGGACAATTTCCAATAGCGTTTCTGCTGACCATAAACCTTAGACTACCCTGAAAGCAATTCTAAGAGTATCATCTAAATTTCTGATTTAAAATTTTTTTTTAAATAGCAGTTTTCCATATCGTCCCCTTTTCTCTTCTTCCTCTGTCTTATAAAACAGGAGTTACTGGGTTTATATTCATGTATTGCAGGAAAAAGTCAATTACAGGAATATATGTTTACATATTCTGACAGATTGGTTTATTATCTTCAAATATTCTGAGTGGGCCCTCAGCAAATACTTATTTGCCTAAAGGGAATTAAACTTCAACATGATATGTTTCAGCAAGTGAAAAAATCCTGTACATTTCACAAGGCCACTGCATGTAATGAAGTACCTTATGAAGCCATAAAGTAATCACTGCAACTACTGCAGAGCCTTCATCTAGATATGAGGATACCAGTTAAGTTTAATACTAATTTTCCAAGTTCAAATCCAAGAGGACTTCTCAGCACAACATGTAATTCAGAGACAACTTGAACATCAACAAACCCAGAACAAGTCAGATGCTATCAAGAATCAAAGAGTCATAGATTCTTAAGGCTTTATGATCAACAAAGGTAATGGAATGCTTTTATTTAATTATTTAAAATGTTCAGAATACCTCATTTTGGAAGTTTCATGGGCTTCACATTTAGTCCACAGACAGCAGGAAAAACACTTTTCATTAAAAAGCCTTTTCACTGTTGGAAATTTGAAATGTGTTATTTAGTAATGCAAAGTGATATTTATCAATGTACATGAATTCATAAAATTGTTGAGATTATTGCTTTTACAGGTAATTTATTTTCCATTATAACAGAGAGGAACTCTTTTTCTCCAATTCTCCAAATAACCAAAAGTTTGATCTCTGTAAGACAGAAAAATAAAACAAATGACAGACATTAGGGAGGTGCCTTAGATTCTTTGACTTCAATTTAAGAAAAAGAGTCATTTACAGCCATTGATGAAAATAGCCTAGAGCCCATGTAGTTGTGATTTTGTAGATGACAATGTCTCTCATTCATCTAACAGCTGAAGGTTAGCCTCTGAAAATCAGCCACTATTTACCTTAGTCTCAGCCTGACAGAAGCGTCCACTGCTTAGAAGGATCCGAGTATGCAGGGCCAATATTTACTTCTGATGTGCTGAGAGGTGAGAAATTACAAAATTGACCAAATAAAAGCAATTTGAATTTTACAGACATTTATTCTCAGTGTTAAACTCTTTATATGTGACTATCTTCAGCTGCCTGAATACTTCATTCTATTAATAAAGGTTTAGCACTTTGACATTTATTTTTGCCTGCTCAAGTTTAAGTTTACTCAGTTGATGAAATAATATACAGATCCATTATAAGAAGTTAATAATTATTTCATGTACCCTCCTTCTCAGTTAGAAGTTAAATTTTATATTGAAGTAAACTAAATTAGGATAATTAAGATATAATAATTGTAAAATCTTGACTAAATACACAGGAAGAAAAAATAAAATGTGGTATTTTAATTTAATTAAACCAGATAATATCTACATTAAATATATAATTCTATTCAGAACTATTTCTTCTTTCTATTGAAGTACCTCATATCTACAAATGTTTATGAAGATGTCAGATTAACTATAAATCTATAGATTAAAATAAAATTGTGCCGTTGGAAAGTAAAGAAGGAAGAATTTGTAGTGCCTGGTCTCCATTCAGCAATTTTCCTTAAATACCTGCTTCCACATGATGATCATGATCATTCCTTGATTTCCCAGCAGGCAGACTGATTTCAGATTCTCAGTCTTGCTCTGTATATTTATAAAAGTTTACAAAAAGGGAAAAGGAGGTCATGAATTTGTATTGAAGACATAAAATATCTCTTCAGATGGTATATAAGTTAACTTCAACTCGTTTTAAACTTATGTCACTGGAGATTCACATTAATTTAGAGAGAGATTCATTTATGACATATGTTGTCAAGTGTTTGTAAAAATAAGTTTGAGGGTGGAGTAAAGATTAGAAAGACTTCATATTTTACACTAAATGAATGACGTTTCATGGCGACAGGCCACTATTAAGTCCCTTGCTCCTTCTGTATGGAAAAGGAAACTGCTGGAAACTTAGAAGAATGTGTAAGAAACATTTATAGCCAATACAAACACAATGAAGTAGGCTGCACATTGAGTGTAGAGGGAAACTCACACCTACAAATATCACTGAAACTCCTGTTAATCACTGCATCAAAATAACTAAAGCATGTATACAGATTTTATTGAAAATAAACCACTTTATCATATGCTCAAGTGTGGATATGACTTTCTCATAGAGATTTCTTCTTGAGCTTCTGTAGTTTTTTTATAGAGTATCTCCTGCCCTCTTTAGTCCAGATTTTATAACTACATTTAGGAAAAAGATCTAATTCAACAGCATAATTCTGACTTTAGCTTCTTCCTTGCTTGGCGAAAATAGGTCATGATTAGCCACTTCTGACAGAAACAGTTGACAGGAAACAGGACAGGAAATAATACAATGATTCCAAAATTGTGTATTTCCCCTATGCCCTGCTGTTTGGGGAATGACCTGACAGTTAACCAGGAAATTAGGAGGAGGCATTGAATCACAAATACTTATGCAATTGAATTCTACTTTTTCATCCCTAGGTCCTCCTCATGTAAAGAAATAGATTCAAACTCTGTAACCGAAAGAGATAAGGATAAATTTAGCTGAGTAAATATTTATTCTTATGATAAATTATATATATTTCTAGACTTTTGAGCAGACTATTTAAAACATACATTAATATCCAGTTAGCTAACACAAACATAGCATATAAGCGACCTAAATATTAAAATAAAAAACTTTTAATGCTTTAATATTTATGGAGTTTAACTGTTTTCCCATGGAAATAAAACTTTGAGGCTATTTATTATTAAATGCCTAGTCTTTTTATTCACAGTTAAATCACTGTGTTTTAAAACTGCTTGTTAATATATGTTTTTATATGCCATCAAATGATAAATTACATTAATATCTGGTCCATTATTCATTTTTTTCTAAAATAGACAATAACTCCTGGGTGGAAAATACCCAATAAAAATGATATGCCTAAAACTCACACAAACACATAAGCACAAGGATATATAAGCATAAAATGCAACTACTTCATTTAACATTTTACCCAAATGCAATGCTAGTAATTCCATTTATACTTTTTGTTTTGTTTAAAGTTACTTTATATATTTAAAAATAGATCTCCAATTCAGGACCTTTCTAAGGCAATTAATAGCTCTACAAACAGAAAGTGTAAAATCCATCACAGGAAGTCTGATTTTCACAGTGTGAAATAAACCTTTTTTTTGTTGTTACTCCAGCATGTTATTAAGCTTTTTAATATTTTAAAATACTTAACTATTTTATTTACATTCCGTTGGTCATTAACTTCAACTCGTTTTAAATTTATGTCACTGGAGGATTGAGAGTAACAAAGCTGTACAAATTTAACAATTAGCCTTACTATGTAATTGCTTAGAATAAACATCCTGATTAGTTAAATCACTATTAAATTTTAATCAATGTGAGTGGGTGTTTCTATTTTTGATTGGGGATTCCACATAGATTGTCTGAGAGACTCCTTTATGTACATGAAGTTGATAGGTTTCTTCTCTTCATATTATGCCTAATGGATTGCATCTCAATTTCATATAATACACTATTAGTGAATAGTCAAAGACATTTTTATTTAATATGATCTTTCTTTTCATGACATTAATGACATATTTTTCTTTTCTGAATTTATTTCTTTTAGTGCTTAAATAAATAAAGATGTTTATAGATATTAAAATGTGACAGTTTGTTAGAACGGTATTTTAACAAACAGAATTTGGTTTCACGCAAATATTTGGGGTTATTTTGGGGGGAAGCATTATTATTTATTTTAAAAGAGTAATGCTAATTATTTGGAAAATAAGAATTAAGTGAAAAGAAAATGTGCTGTGATTTTACCCACACAAAATACCATATCAGAATCTAAGATGATAATATTTAACAGTCCTAAAAAGTCAAAAAGCAAGTGTTTTTCATTAAGATTCATTTAATTACATGAGCTTATGAGTTTAATTTTTCTTAGTTTAACAATTCTTCTATCAGAAACAATCAATATAAAATAACATTCTCTGTGTTTTATATTCTGCAGAAATCATTTCCTTGTATTTCTTAATGATGCTTTTGAAGTATTTCAGGTGTTTTCAGATGAATAAGCCATTTCGTATATATTCTTTTATTCCATCATTGTGAGAGCATTATTCCTGAAATCAAATGTTCAGAACTACTGGACCTTTTTTTAGCAATCTCTGCTAATTCAATATAGTCTACCAGGGGACAGGTGAAATGGCTTTTGGAGTTGCAGTCTATTACAAATACAATCAATTCTGTGAAACAACAGGTTTTCATTTTTTTCAGAAATGTATTTGGTTAAAAGGCTAAAATAAAATAATACACAAACATTGCATTTATGAAAATGAATAAAATATTTTCTCTCAATCACAGAAATCATATTTTCTAAAAATATGATTTATGCAGTCTTTGTATTTTCTTTGCCTTCTATAACCCAGCCAGTTCTGAGTATGGCATTACTTTGAAACTTATCAAAATAATGCACTATTGCAATGGCATTCTGCTCCTTTGTTTCTCAATGTACAGTTTGTGTTCAATAATTTCCATTTATTCTCTTTTCCTAAATTAAATGATTATTCTTTGAGAAATTACAACTTTAATATGTGACTGTGTAAATCTTCAGATAACTAAATGTAGCTCCACTGGTTATTTACCATTTCCAGAAATATTTTCATGGTAACAATCCTTTTTTTTAAAAAAAAAAAAAAAGGATGACAAAGTTGTAAAATTGTATTATTTAATAAAGTTAAAGACATATTTAAATGTTCCTTTTTCTTTTCATTTGGATCATTAAATGGTTAATCCTAACAAGCATGGGGGGAGGAAAAGAAATTAACTAAAGTAAGGCCCTGTGATACAATGACACTTGCTCTATGCTCTTACAGAGAAAAAACATGATGATAAAACAGCACAAAGTGGAGTGTTATGAATTTTATTAATGACTAGAAGACAGTGTGCAAAACATCAAAGGTCTGTGGAAAAGATTAATGACCCCGTGTGAGACTGTTTAATTACCTCCAGCTAATTAGATTCTTGACCAAATTTTTAATATCTGCATTCCTTCTACAGCCTAATTGAGATTCCACATTATTTATCAATCTTTCAAAAAGCCCTTAGTGGGCTGCTTTTTTAGTTTTTCCCTTTGCACTTTGACTCCATTTATGGTCAATTATTAAATAAATAGCAAAGTAACTATTCCTCAGAAATTGTATATGTGGAACACTTTATGCCTGTTTATTTTGACTAGGAGACTATCATTGGCATCTTTTATACATAATGAAGCACTCCAACTAATAAACTGACTAACGCCACTGTAAACAATGTGAATAATATTTTTGTTATCCAGGCTGTGCTCAGGAACTACTCATGCGGTTTCTGTAAATTAGCCTTTGCAATAGTCAGTTAATCCTTATTTCAGTTTACCTTGGTTGGAGACCAGAGACCCATGGAATGTTGTCATACAAACCAGAGAGGACAACTCAATCACTTCTTTCTTTCCCTTTTTCTTTTCTTTCTTTTCTTTTCTTTTTTCTTTTTTTTCTTTTCTTTTTTCTTTTTCTTTCTTTCTTTCTTTCTTTCTTTCTTTCTTTCTTTCTTTCTTTCTTTCTTTCTTTCTTCTTTCTTGCTTTCTTTCTTTCCTTTTCTTTCTTTCTTTCTTTCTTTCTTTCTTTCTTTCTTTCTTTCTTTCTTTCTTTCTTTCTTCTTTCCTTTTTTGTAGAATTAGATTGTCTGATTGTATCACAATTGGCATTAACAAATATCAAGCAGCTCCTTCTGAAATGCCTGAAATCCAAATCCAGTATCATATATATGTGCATGTGTGTGTGTGGGGGGGGTATTTATATATATTGATATCACAGACATTTCTGAAGGAGAAATATTTGAAACAACACCTCACAGGTAGAAAAGAACATTGTTGTGGAAAACTCATTAATCACCGAGAAAACAGTAGTGACATGGATTGTCCTTGATGTACACTGAGCAACACAGGAAGTCCAAACTCAGCAGCAGCCAGATAAGTCATATTTGTCTCAGCTTCTTTGTTTTCTGGACAATGCATAAAATCTTCTCTTTAAATTTATGTATTTTATAAGATAAATGCACTAGCACAACAGAACACATATTACTCTATAATCTTATACTTAACAGAATCAATGAAAGAAAAGGAAAAACTGTAGCAACACAAGCACATTGATCATGTGAACACATGACAGCTTGTGAATCTAACAATGTGATTCTGTTGAAGGATTACAGGTATATTTCAGCTTTGATTATAAAACCTGGAAAATATACATTGGGTTTTATAATACTCTTAACAATGATTGTCTTCCATGTGTTTCTCAGTATGTCTTATATTCAAGATGAAAGAAAAAAGAAAAAATCATCAATTCAGCCAACATTTATAAATAGGATGGAGTTATTTTCACTAGTTATTTCATAAGAGTTGTAAACTCCTCCATGATAACATGTTTAAGCATGGCCACAAGAATCACTCAACATTTATTTTCTTATACTCAGTATCTAAAACAGTCCACTGTGCCTCAGTGTTTTGTTGATTTATATTGTTGATCATCTTTAAAATAAAAACTAATAAAAATGACAAGATAATTTCTAAGATGACTCGTAGTTTTGAAGTTCTCTGATTTCAAAAGATTTTTACACCTTTACATCTCAGATACTTCCTTCACAATAGCAAGCTGCATACCAACGAAGTCTAGAAACTCATAATAAGCCTTCAACTTAGGTCTGCCTTACACTCATAAAAAAATTCACTTTTAGGTTACATTGATATTAATAATAAAATGTAGAGCACCAACCCTCTGTGAAATCTCATGGAAATGAAAACAAAATCAGGAAATTTGTCTTGCTTTTTTGGAGTGACAAAACCCCATAGCAGTGATAGGATTTGAGAAAGTCCAAAGAGAATGAAGTGCATGACCAAAGTAGCATGGGGCAGAGTTAATCTCCCCACTGCACCCAAGAGAGCTATAAGATCTGAGACCAGGTCCAAACCAAGAGCAGTCAGACAAAAATCAAACAATTACATCCATCGAATCTCTGAACCTCAACACATATTTACCTCTGAGGCATAGATACCTACATTTTTACCTAAGATCTTATTTTTCTGGCAAAAGACAAAAAAGGAATAGAGGGGTTTTTTTTTAATCTGTTATTATAAAATATAGCTGTGGGAGGGGCAGAACTTTAGCCATATCAGTCATTTACACCATTATGAAAATGAAATTTCCAGATTCTTTCTTCAGAGCAAGTTTGGATGGGAGGGAGGCAGCATGAGGAGACTGGACACCTAAATTCAAAACATGGGAAGCAAAGCAAAAGGATACAGTAAGTACAGAAGTAAACCTTGATTTCTTCTTTATAACTATGACTAAGAATGATCCAGTGACTACCTCATGGCAGTATTCAGTTATTGCAAAGGAAAGTGATATAATTGCACAATGCCTCACACAAATCCCTTAGTTAACACACTGATCAGATGATCTGGTCAGGAACTTCCAGAAGGTATTAGACCAATAGAGAAACCTCAGAACAGCTCTACACTCCAGGTCTGGACTTAGCTAACAGCATTCATTTACTCTTGTAGTTCACAAACTCATTTACTTGTTGTTTTAAATAAGCATGCTGTGAGTGCCAACCGTATGTGTGATGGCATATAACGAATCAAGCATGGCTCCTGTCTTCCAGGAGTTTGCCATGTAGCATGTCCTCGTGCAGTATCTACACGATTGAATAGATCTTCTGGGCTCAGTCTACTATAAAATCTACATCCAAAAAAAAAAAAAAAATACGAAGAAATACTTCATGAACCTGAGAACTTACTGTCTTTTCCCAAAAATCCATGCAGTACCAGGAATTCTTATTTATGTTTGGACTTAGATTCATATTTTCTTCCATTTACCAACAAAATTTTTATCTTTAATATCATAGCAATTTAATAATCATTGAATTTTTCTGCCATCAGTAACATTAAGATAATTTTCATATGAAAACGAGGATAAAGATTCTGACTTCCTCAATTCTACATCTACCTGAAGTAACCCTGTGGAGTACCTCACTTAATCAGAGACATTTTCTGAGCCAACTTCCAGATCATTAGATAATCCATTTCACAGCATCCTTCATAGGTTTTCCTTTCAGAGCATTACCTCCCAAGAGCTACCTCTGGTTACATTTTAACACAGTGTTAGTTGTGTTAGTTGTAATGTTGCCATTCATGTTTTTTTACACTGCAGCAATTATTTTAAATTTCTTCATATAATTGTTATAATTTTAACTTCTTATAATTAAATTCTCAGTAACTGAAGTACTAATCTGGGAATAGTATCTCTCCATTCATTTTCTAGCTGCCATGCTTTTTCTCCATACTAAGTCACTAACTAATATGACAATGCTAGCAAGAGTTTTTTTTTTTTTATCATTTAGCACGAAATATAAAAGCTGAGCTTATCAGTGGAACCATTGAAGTAGGAAATTTCAGAGTAACAAGTACTCTCTTCCACGCAGGTGTAAATATGGATTGCATTGTGTAGTTATTCAATAGAAAACATGAACCTGAAAATTTTTATATTTTTTAGTTAAATATTTCCCACTGATAAGATTCAACACCAAGAAGAATAACAACAACACAGAAAAAGGTACAGATATTTATTCCTTATTTATAGGACAAAGCATTGATTAAACTGACATCAAAATTATGAAAATGTTTACTTCTAAATAGTACAATGGTCTGTTATAAAGTTTTACAAATATTATAAAATGCTATAAATGATGAGAAATTATCATATTTAACATGATAAAAATGTATATGAAATAACAAACCACAATTCCATATATTAACAGTACACATAAAATATGCTCATCTAGAAGTCTATGTTTTTGTCTTTGAGGAAAAAGATTTCAAAATAGTATGCATAAAATAAAGCTGCTTCTTTAAAAATATTTAAATATAACTTATTTATATTTTTAATTCATAAGAAAAACCTGCAAATTATACAAGCTACTGAAATTTATTAATTCTAGGAATAAAATGTTGAGAAATATTTGTTTTTAGCATGTTACTGTAGTATTTGAAGTGCTTGCATAGTGTCTATTTTGTAATGAGAATACATATTTATGGATAGAAAAATTAAAACACATAGCCATAAGCCTGAAAACATAGAACAATAAAATGTTACAGAAGATGTCTGTGTATCTTATTTTTTCATTGTTTTTCAAATTATCTAACATAACCATATATTATTTCATAATTACAAAAATATAAATTTTAAAATGAAATTTTCTATAAATATGCTAAATGGATTTATGAATTAAAATCTTAACTTCAGATGAAATGTAAAAGTAAAAAAAAATAACCACATATTCTTATTAATACCTTAGGTATAGCACTAGAATAAAATAAAGATTTTATTTGTGATGCTGTTCTATATTACATTTATTTATTTATTTATTTATTTTTGAGATGTCTGGCTCTGTTACCCAAACTGAAGTGCAGTGGTGTGATCTCAGCTCACTGCGGCCTCAGCCTCCCGTGTGCAAGCAGTTATTCTGCGTCAGCCTCCCAAGAAGCTGGGACTATGGGTGCCCGCCACTATGCCTGACTAATTTTGTATTGTTTTCAGCAGAGACAGGGTTTCACCATGTTGGCCAAGATGATCTCAAACTCCTGACCTCAAGTGATCCGCCCACCTTGGCCTTCCAAAGTGCTGGGATTACAGGCATGAGCCACCATGCCCAGCCTCTATATTACTTTTAACTATTCCCTACCATTAAGTTTTGCACTATTACAATCACAGTCAATCGTAATTGGAAAGATGTGCTTATGGACATAAGAGGAAGATAATTTTAGATCTTTCTTTTTCAAGGCTTGGTAGAATTGACACCACATTGAATATAAATTAATCCTAAACTGTGAAGTGCACTAGCAGTTTTAAATTGCTCTAGATCATCCTTGTACAACTTCTCAATTATTCCTGTATTTTCTCTAAATCGAATATATGTAAAGCAATAAAATGCACATTTGCAGCAAAGAAGTTACTAAATCTAGATCACCATGTTGTTGACACGTTAAAGGATTTAAAAATAAAAGAGTGTGTGTAATATACCAGGTTTTCACTGGTTGTTACATCACATGAAACAAATCTTCTTTTCTCCAAGTAGACAAAACACAAACCTTAATCAATAAACTTGATAAAATGCACGTTAGTTATTTTATGCTATCTGCTCTCCAGTTTAGATAATTGCTGCTACCTGTAGCCTCAAGCATTGACCTCTCAACCTCAGCACATTGAGATTTCCTAGCAAAAACCACACTACCAAAAGGAAGCCACATTTCCAACAGGACACAGAGAGTAGTTTGTTAATCAAGAGAGACTGCACCACACTGCATTGGAGAACTCATGAAAAATTGTGGTGGCGTTTTGTTTTCTTTCGAAAACAGCTTCTTATAAGCTCCTAAATGAACTCTCCTTATCCCCAGCCATGAAAAACAGCAGTGTTTCCAACTTTTCACCTTTCAACCAATGTGTCCCTGTAGTATTCACAGTACTATGAAAGCGATTCTTGACAATGTCACTGCAGACCACCCCAGAAGTGGAGTCCTGCCAATGTAAACCATTATTACAGTACTGACCGCTCGCCTCATGCTGTGAGGTCATTCAGAAACTTCCCCTGCTTCCCTGTTGCTCACACTGTCTCTGAAGAGTGACATCCTCCCTTGAACCACAGACAGTGAGGCAAGCCTCCTGCTACTGATTCCCATCCAGATTGCTATGGACAACATCCACACTTTGATGCTACTGAATGGACTTTGTTTCTTTGGAGAGAGAATCAAAGCACATTCAAAGAAAAAAACAACTTGGCGATGACACAGAAATGTTCACAAACTGATGCAGTCTTTGCTGTGGAATTTTCCTCACATCCAAAGCTTGTAACAAGCAATGAAGCTCCTTGAGCATAATTATTTAATAACGAAAGCACCACATAATAGAAGAGCTATGCTTTTGCCAGAATCACATTTAACTTGTGGGGAAAAAATTACTTGGATGCAAATTTCGTTTTTAGTTACTGACATTGGAGGACTTCAATGAAATGGATTGTGAGACCCGGTGACTATTAGTTCATATTAAATAACTGACCTGTCCCACACAGTTTGTGTGGAGTGCACAGAAAGTTTAGGTTGCTATGTTTTTAGAAATTTCTATGCAAAAGTAAGGGGACATAGATAAGCACTCGGTCCTGCTAAAGATCAACTTATCTAACCATTTTTTCCTTAAAATAACTCTCATGTATGAGACATTTTCATATACTTCCCCAGGCGGTGCCAGTTTGCCCTTATGAAGATGGAAAGATAATACACTTTCAGTCTTTAATAAAAGTGTCCTTTCCCTTTGACAGATTGGAGAACCTGTTTCTCTATATTCCTATTTTATGCCTTTGCGTTTTCATTGCCTTTGATTAGATGTTAGTACAGAGCCAAGGATGAAGAACTGTCCCCTTTATTAATTTGCCAGGAAACTAACTCAGTTTAGGCTCAGCAGCACCTTACATTCCATCCAGAGTGGATAGCTGACATGGCCTTGGATGAAAAGGCTCGTTTAAGGACATACAACCAAGAGAAGGAAACTATTGCGTTCCTGCCCTCCTGGAAATAGATCGCTCTATAGAAGAAGAGGCAAAATGCAAAAAGATAAGTCCCGTATGATGGGAAGGATTTTGATATAAATAATTAATAATGATTCCTGTCTAAAATTGGAGAAGAATTCACAGAGGAGCTTATATACAAAAAGGGCTTTAATGGAAAATTAAGAGTTTTCCCAATGCAGGAAGTGGAAGAGAAGCGTTTCCGGTGGAGACACAGACAACGGCACATGCTGAGGTACGAAACCGTGGGGAGAAGCCTGGTAGGCTTTGGTCGGAAGAGCTGCAGTGATGTGTTGGTAAATATTTAACAACTGGCTCTCTGGAAATAAACAAAAGCAACGGCATGGTGTCAGCGAGTGTAGAATTTGGAAACGATATACAACATGGGCTGTCGTGAACCAGCATGACTAGCTTCCTGCACACCACTGGTGATGTGAAACATGGTAGTAGGCTCACCACTTCTTACATAAAAGATATAAAAGCAATTGCACGTTTATGAAAATGCTTAATTTCACAAAGTAGTAATTCTAAACTTCTTAGCTTTTCTCTGGCACAGAGGTCTTCAAGCACCTAAATGTGTTTTGTTACCCCGTCAGTTGTGTTGCATTTAACAATATATCTACTCTGCTCTGGGCTGATGAAAAGATAATCAAGCTTGTTAGAATACTGTGTTAAGTAAGAGTCACTAGAACCCTCATTGAGATCAAAAGATTCTAAGACAGGTTTCTGTTAGCTATTGTAAGGCTTTATTTCCAGATTCAGAATTGGGATTTGAAGTGTTGAGGTGGCTAAACTATTAATTCCCAGATACATGAAATTACAATATATGGATGTAATTATCATAAAGACATTTTTTTTGGTTTACACTATAAAATATTAGCTAATTCTTTCATGCTAGAGAGAAGCAAAAGCAACAACCAAAAAAATTTCATTATTCTACTAAGAGGAAAAAATCCAGCAAATAATGTTTGTAATTAAATTTACTGTATGTTAATTCTGATTAAAATAATTTTTAAGTAAATTAATATATATTGTTCATCTCATTAATGCATGGGCCCCAAGAAAAAGCCGTATAGGGTCTGGCAGGTCATATAAATGAATGTGATGGAGCCAAGTGAAATATAGCAGAAATAAAATCAAGTGTCATGGACTGAATGAACTTGGAAAGAGCAGCTACTGCTCAAGTATTGCTATCATGGAATGGAGCTTCCTTTAAGAAAAACTGAGATTTTGTGTAAAATTTTCTGATTCTTAAAGGTTGGCAAGTAATTCATACTTTAAACACACTGTGTGGGCCAAACAAAACATGTCAGTGGCCAGGATTCTGCCTGTTAGCCACCAACTCCAGACCTTTGATTTCATTCATTCTAAACAGTGCAATGTGGTTTGTATTATGTGGTATTGGCAGGCAGGTTGTATGTGAAGCTAACGTGACTGGATTTATTTTACTTATTAATTGCTTTATATCCTGCCTTGTTCCCAGATGTATTTGAGATAGTTTATTAAAAAAATGATATGGTAATATAATAGAGTATTGAGGTGAAGGGAGAAAGGATTAAAATCATAAGTAGAGTCCTGGAGAGAGGTAATATAAAGAAACAAAAGACATAAAGTGCAATAAAGTTACTTAAGATGAGATGATAGCACTTCACTGAGTTTCATAGCAGTCAAAGCAAAAAGTGGAAAAAAATCTATTATAAGATTTATTTACATCATGTGTGAGGTAAAATACACTATGTAATCAGGAGAAACATAGCTTTGCAAAGCACTAAAGTCATAGAATGATTTATTCCAAAGGACTTTATATTTTTCAGCAATAGAATAAGTTTCCTCCCATACAAGTGGTCTGGTAGCCTTATCTCTAGTAACTGAGGGCAATGAAATTACCACCTGTGCTAGAAGCACAATATTTACACACTGTTTTCAGGAGCTTTTGTCAAATAATATTATTCCCTCCTTCCTGCTCAAACAGATACCTAAAAAATGGAAACTTCTCCTACCCTCACCATGGATTCACCCATCCCTAGTAGCAGTAAACTCTGTGACCAGAACTTTAGTTAAAACTAGGACAGTTGTCAAAACTAAATTCCATTTAATATTCATTTAACACCTACAAAAAGTCAAGTATGGTGTTAAGTGCTTGGTAATTCACAAAGAGAAGTAAAGAAGAAAAAAGCTAACCTACTTTTAATGAGTTTCCCTTCTAGTAAATGAAACAAATAGATTCTCAAATAATTATAAGATGGTATGCTAGTTTACCTTTAAAATGTATGCAAAGCATAGAGGTAACAGAGAGAAGAGCATAATTATTTCTCTCTTAGAGGAATAAGAAAAACGCTCCCAAGGGTATCTATGGGAGACTCAGGAGCTTATATTAAATGATTATTGGAAGTCTGAAGATGTCTTTTGAGAATGATAAGAGGCTTATTGATAAATGAAAAGATATTTTCTATCAGTCTCTGTTGATAGCATCCATCTCATTCTTGATTACATTCGCATCACTCCATTAAACAATTCTGGTTGCTCCCTTTTTATTATTTCCCTTACCTCTATATGACTCACTCCTATTGCCCACATGTCAGAATTCTATTCATTCCAATTAGCTATCAACCCTCTGGCATATACATAGTTCTAAGAAAAGTGGTGTTTTCTATTCTGATTTCCCTACTCTATTCTTTACGACTTTAAGTTACATGGCATATGTAGCAGCCACATGTATCGTGGCACTTGAACATACCTATGGAACTCAGAACCCTTGTAACAATTGTTTCACTTGTTATTCAGATATGCTGGCTGCTTCAATCAAACTCACTGACCATAGTTGTTAGCTCTCTTCCTACATCTTTAGTCTTTGCATATTATATTTTTTTCTTACTTATTCTTTCATTCCTTCTCAATGGCTAAACAAGCTCTCTTTGCCTATAACTTCATGACAAATCCCATTACTTCTTTGAAAATCCTCTCACTTTGCCCAGTGTTATGGACCTTACTTTTCTTCAGGAAATACTGCATCAATGTCTCAGAGTATTACAGCTGTTTAACCAAACAACTATGGTTTTCCAAGATAATACTGATGCATTCTATCTATTGCTTTAATATATCTGGTCTTCCCATTCTTACATTATTACCTCTACATTAGAAACTGCTGATGAAATAAAACACTCTCGATTAGAAAGACAAGACACTTTATGAATACCATTCAGTTGTATTTTAACTCCACATCCTAATACAAGGAAAATAGATTTAGCAAAACAGTATCAGAGATACTTCTGTGATTATCTACAAATGTCAGATTCTCTTTCATGCATATTGAAATTCAAAGAGGGGCAAAAGAATAATAAGAGGAAAGCAAGCAAATATTAGAAGATCAGATAGATAATTAAATTCAAACTCTAAGAAAGTTCCTAAATGTTGAGGAGAAAATAAAAATACAGTCCTAAAGACACAAATTCTGTCCTAAACCTCTCATTTTGAGGAGCCAACATGGTTTGCACACTAAACTTGGTTATGAGTTCTGCTTTTAATAAGATATAGAGGATCTCACAGGTAGGTGTTTTTAGACAGGAAGAAACAGAACCTCTGATAAGCTGGTGCACTTTAATTTAGAGAGAGTAAGGGGTCTACACCTCACAGCAGTATCTTTCCCTAAATCTACCTGTTGACATAGAAGCGCCATAATTGAGTAAAGGACAGTACATATTTAAGTTATAAAATTTTATATCTCTTGATATAGATTTGCATTCCTTATAGATTGTCTCTGGCTATCCCTTAGAGCAATATATAACTTTCCTCTGAAAAATATTTCCAAGAAAAAGAATGGTCCCAAAGAGGAGGAATATTCTCATAAACATCTGGACAACAATGAGTAATTTTTTTTCCTTCATCAAAAGAAGGGATTAGAATAGGAAGATTCAAAAAGATAGGAACTGCAGGAGACTATATGACCTTTAAAGAATAGAGGAAGAGGATTTTTCGCTAAGCTTTGGATGTAAAAGAGTGCACAATGTGAAGAAATTCAAGCAACAGAAAAGAGCCCCAATATACTTCCACAGCTAATTTGCTTTTGCTAATAATTCATTTTCACTCCAATTTCAAAATAATTTATTTCTGTCAAGGGAAATGCCAATTATTTCAGTATACAAGAAGAACCCAAGAAGAACTAAAGTCATTGATATAAGAAACAGCTCTTCCCTGTGTCTGTTAATAGATCAGCCTCAGAAGCTAAATTTATGCCATATTGGTGAGGAAGTAGATATCTCTCTCAGGGCTATTGCTCCAATAGTTTCAAAAAGGGGGTGAAGAATAGAAAAAAAAATTGCTTATTCAGAGAGTCAGGAGAGACATGGAGGAGGGTTTTATTGACCTAGGGTTTGCATTTATTTTTTTAATGGTTGAAAATAAACCCATTAATTTAAGTCTCTAAGATCATCTTGGATCTTAATAACAGAGTTGGCAAAGCTGCTGTGAGAGAAACAATAAGAAATAAACTTAGTTTTCCTTTTAACACACAATTATTGTCTTATTAAATGTAAATTTAATCCCTGTTTGAGACATGTGATTTAAATTGTGACCAGAAGTATTGTAGGCATGGTGAATATTTCTAATTAAATCAGGTGGTCTTATTTTAATGAAGGGAGAATTTGGAGGCAATACCAATTGCAGTAACAAGCTGACGACTTGTTTTTCATAGTCAACATATCATTAGCATTTGGACCCCAGAAAGAAGGTAATTATTTTTTTAAATAAACTTTTACAATTAAAGACTAGGTACACATAACATAGTCCACCCTGGGTTTCTTTCTTTTTCTTTCTTTCTTTTTTTTGTCTTTAAGTGCTGTTTGAAATAGACATAGACTAAACAAATTAAATGTGCAAAAACACACCTGGTCCTTATCTGACCAACAGCTAAACCTTGGTATAAGAACTACATAAACTTATCAGCTACTTCCTCTACTCAGTTAGCATTGTCTTCTGGGTTTATTTTTTAAGACTTAGGGTAGGAATGGTAATCACTTAGACATTTAAGGCTTTTTCAGCTTATGGAATAAAATATAAATTGTTTACTGAATCAGGGTATGGATAGGAGAGCTAAATTCTCTTACTTTTAATATTTCTTTTTGAAATCTGCCCTTCTGGACAGAAATTTCAAGCAATAGTTCCCAGCAAACATACGGGGAAGCCCATTGGAAATATTGTAAGGTAAATTAATAATGGCAGATGCCAGCATGTCTGGATGTTGTTTATGCTGAAGAGTCCTGCATTCTTTATGTTTTGAAATTATTCTGTTGTAACTACTTTCAGATTCTTTTAGTTTGGCAATGCATTCTACTCTCCAAAGGTGTCTGCATTTATTTGACTATGAAAAATATTTACTTTAGTAAAGGGCAGCTTAACCTTTGTTTAAATTTGAGGTGAGTTAAAGGTCACTGTAATTATTTGCTGTATTATTTGTGTCAGATTTGAATTACTATGAATACAGCACATGCATTGCCCTTTATTATGAAATAAGCTAAAAGAAACTCAACTTCTGTATCGAACCAGCATATTTTATGGAACCAATCAGTGTTGCAGAACATTTTCAAGGTTCTCTCTTGGACTGTGATTGACTGAAAGTGCTTGAGGTTAAGGTCCTTTCCCAGAGGGAGGGAAAGAGGCGATTTAACATGGCAGCTCACTCTCCCCCAACCTCTAGCTATGTTTTTGATGGCCAGCAGCCAGCCAGCATATGGATAGAGTGGGGTTCAAGGCTATTAGACAAAAACTACAAGCAGTCACTTTTGAAACAAATATATAGACAGGGGACTAGAGGATTGGACTTGCTGAGCAGAGGATGATTTCAGAAAAGATACACAAGGATCCTAAACTATTTAATGAGGGAAAATTCAAAGTTAAAACATGGAGATTGGGATATGAAAATTCAGTGAAAAATAAGAAGAAGGTGATGGAAGATGAAAAAGTTTTGAACTTAAATAGGTTAGGGCATAAAAGTGGGTGAACCTTCATTCTTGGTCTTTACCCTTCAATTATGGAAAGAAAAGGATGTATGTTGACCCCACCTTTAAACACACACCCCCATGTCAACCGAAGATATTTATGCATGATTCTGATGACAAAGAAATATCAAGGTTCAGTTACCGACTGAACTAAACTAGTGTGGAGTCTGTTTACTAGGGAGGATAAGGATGGTAAAGAAATGAGTAGCGCATTTAATACAGTGAAAACCATAAAATTTGTACTTTCAAATTAAACAGATGTGGAATGTGGAGAGTATCTTTTGCTCATATGAAGATACTATTATCCTGTCTGAAGGATGAATGCATTTGTAGTACATAGCAAGTGACTGGCACATAGAAAGCATTTAATAAATGTCAGGCATTATTTATTGTCACTGTCACTATTACTGTTGTTAGTCAAATGCCTAAGACTAAAATATGTATCTATAGAAAATGAAGACTTTTGGCACAAGCTAAAGAAAATAAAAAATGAAAGTCAACTTATTTCTCTACAACAAAATAATTCAGTATGGATAAGATTTGGTGAAAAGTCTCATTCAAGATATGAGGAGAAGACACCCATATAATTAATAATATGATCACAGAAATGGAAGAAAATATGGCCAGAATAGAAAGGAAAAATTCAAAAGAATAGGTAAATATTGATGGTGATGGTAATTATAGCCCAACGGCTAGCCAGGATTTTATTTATTCAGGATAGAAACTCAGTATTCAGTTATGGCCAAAATTTTCTTCTTTAAGATTGTTAACTAATCATTTTGAAATACAGTAAATAATCTCAAACTGAATGAGCTGTTACTGATAGTACATATGATTTAAAAACAACTTTTTAAAGTATTTTTTACATGTTGTAATTTATATATCATAATGTTCACCCATTCTAACAGTACAATTTAATAATTTTAAGTAAATTTACAGAGTTGTACAACTATTTTCCTCAATTTGAGAATTTTAATGGCTTTGAGATCAAATTCATTTATCATAATTTACTCACTTAAATTTTACAATCTAATGGTTTTTAGTTTAACCATTTATGCAAGTCTTTATTAACAGAAAGACTTGTATAGCCGTCAGCACAAACTAATTTTAGAGCACTTTCATCATCCCCAAAAGAAACCTTCTACTCACTAGCTTCACTCCTATTTTTCCCAAATTCATCTTCCCCTAGTTCTAGGCAGTTACCAATCTATATTTTATCATGACAAATTTGACAATTATGGGCATTTCATATATACAGAATCACACAATATGTGCTATTTAGGAGGGATTTGCTTCTTTCATTTAGCAGATATTTTCAGGGTTCACCCATGTTGTAGCATTTTATCAATCCTCCATTCCTTTATATTGTTGAGCAATATTCCATGATATGAATACATCACATTTTATTTATCTATTGGTCAATAAATTGATGTTCTTTTTTTCTACTTTGATCTATTAAGAAAAATGTTCCTTTGAACATTCAAATCTAAATTTTTGTGTAAACCTGTGTTTTCATTTTTCTTTCACATATACCTGGGGATAGACATCTTGAGTCATAAGGCAAATCTATGTCTAACATTTTCTATGTCTATGTCATCTAAATCTATGTCTAAACTGCAATTATTTTCACAACATTTGCAAAATTTTAGATTCTCATGAGCAGTGTATGAAGACTCAAATTTCTCCTTGTCAACACTCATTTTTTTTTTTGTAATAATTATTCTAGCGAGTGTGAAGTAGTATTTCATTGCGGTTTTGATTTGCATTTCCTCAATTACTAATGACATTGAACATCTTTTCATGTGCTTAATGGCCATTTGTGTATTTTCTTTGAAATAATGTCTATTGAAATATTTTGCTCATTTAGATATTTTTTCTTTTATTCTTGAATTTATATGTTCTGGATACTGGACAGCTATTAGATATGTGACTTACAGATATTTTCTTCCATTCTTTGGGCTGCCTTTTTACTTTCTCATAGTGTCCTTTGGTGAAAAAGAATCTGTAATTTTGTAGAAGATTCATTTATCTCTTTTCTCTTTTGTTGTGCTTCTGGTGTCGTTTTGAAGAGACCATTGCCAATTCAAGGTCAAAAAGATCTACATGTATTCACTTTTAAGAGTTTTATACTTGCAGATCTTATTTTTAGGTCTCTGATCAATTGGGGCTACTTTTGTATGATATGAGCAAAATATTTCAACATCTTTCTTTTGCATGTTGACATCTGGCTGTCCCAGCATTATTTGTTGAAAAATATTACCCCCACCTTACCACTAGCCTCACATTGAATTGTCTTGAAATCGTCTTTGAAAATTGTTTGACTATAAATGTAAGAGTTATTTTCTGGACTATTATCAATTCCATGTTTTTTTTTTTTTTTTTGGTCTATCCTATACCACTGCCAAACAGTTTTCATTACTATTATTTGTAGCAAGTTTTAAAACTGGTAAATGTGAATCCTTCAAGATTGTTTCTATTTTTCAAGATTATTTTGATTTTGCTGGATGCGCTGAATGTTCATATGAATTTTTAAATTAGCTTACCAATTCTACAAGGAAATAAAACAGCTGGAATTTTGATAGTAGTTGCATAAATCTTTTGACTGATTTAGGGTATACTGCCATCTTATCAATATGAACTCTTCCAATCCATGAACATGGGATGTGTTTCAATTTATGTAAATATTTGATTTTCCTCAATGATAATTTACACTTTTGGAAGTATACATTTGCACTTCTTTGATTAAAATTATTTCTATTTTTTTTCTTTTGATACTATTATAAGAAAGACTGTTCCCTTAATTTCATTTTTGGATCGTCCTTTATGAGTGTATGTAATTAAATTGTATATGTCCATCTGGTACTCTACAATCTTGACCAAACATGTTAATTAGCTCTAACAGTTTTTAGTGGATTCCTGATAATTTTCTATATGCAAAGTTTCTATCACATGCAAATATTTTTACTTCCTTTTTCAATCTAGGTATTTTAATTTAATTTTACTGCCTAATTCATCTAACTAGAGCCACAGGTACAATATTGAATGAAAGTGTCAAGAGAACAAACAACATATTTGTAAAATAAGCTGATGAAGAAACTGAAAATAATCTAATCTGTCATTTTAATACAATGGAAAAAGGAAAAAATCCTAAACAAAATGAATAAAATAATAAGTGGTTTTAATTGGTCTTTAAACACTGGGTAGAATTCACCAGTAATGGCATCTTTGACTAGAATTTTTTTGGGTGTGAACTGTTTAGTAATCTATTGTCTTCACTAATTATAGGCCTAATGTGATTTTTATTTCTTCTGGAACCTGTTTCAGTGGTTTGTATTTCTATAAATCTATTCTTTTATATCAGTTATCATAAGTGATATCTCCTTTTTCATTCCTGATTTCAGTAGTATGAGTGTCAGTAATTTGAATTCTCTTTTTCTCTCTCTCTGATCCATCTAAATATTTGCCAACATTATGGATCTTTCAAAGATCCATTATTTCATTCTGTTTGCTTTCTTTAGTCTTTTTTTTTTCTATTGTATTAAAATGACAGATTAGAGTATCAGCTTCAGTTTCTTCATCATCTTATAATTACTTTACTATTTAATATAGACATTTACAGCTATAAATTTCCTTCTAAGCAATACTTTAGTTGCAACCCATATGTTTTTATATATTGTGTTTTCAGTGTTACTCATCTCCCTTAATTTCTCTTGTGATATCTTCTTTGACTCAATTATTGTTTAGGAGTATGTTGCTTAATTTTCACATATTTGTCAGTTTCCACATTTTTTTTCTATTATTGATTGAATTTTATTTTTTATTATAGACAAATAAAATACTTTGGATAATTTAAATTATTTTAAGTGTGCACTCCTTTTAACTTTCAAATATTTTAAAATCAAGCCTCACTGTTTTGTATCTGTCCTGAAACAGTTCCATATACCTGTGGGAAAAAATGTGTATTCTGCTGTCGTTGGATAAAAACGTTCTACAGATGTTCATCAAAATTTAATTTTTAAGACTTTTGTTGAAGTCTTTTATTTCCTTTTCTAACTTTTGACTTGTTGTAGCATCTATACTGGAAATAGTGTAATTGAGGTATCAGATTACTATTTTTCCTTTGTTCCTGTGAAATCGGTTTACCATTTAGCTTTACTTCTTTATTCCAATATAGCTTTGCCCCAAGTCCCCTCTGTTGTATTTTATCAAATATTAAAAATTTCTCTATCCTGTAAAATAAAAAATACAATTCTATACATATTGCTTTCTACAGCTGCTTTTATATTAGTTAAGAGAACAAAAGAAGACATGTAAATTATATTCTCTTTTACAATTACACAAATACGTTTATTGGTTCCTTTGCTCTCTGCTTCTCTTTCTTTTTGTTTTATCTTGTTTTGGGTGTATGTGTGTGCATTCAGACAACTATCTAGGGTTACTTGCTTTCTGCTCGAAGAACTTATTTTAGTCTTTCTGCTAAGACAAGTCAGCGAGCAACATATTCTCTCTGCTTTTGTTTATTTGGTAATAGTTTTATTTTACCTTCATATTTTAAAGTTAGTTTTGCTGGACACAAAATTCCTAGTTGATAGTTTTTTTTTCTTCTTTCAGCACTTTAGGTATGTCAACTCACTGCCTTCTTCTGGTTCCAGTGTTTCTGAGTACACA